>MU772304.1:51665-62442 GCA_026770625.1 Nicotiana glauca
ATATATATATATATATATATATATATATATATATATATATATATATATATATATATGTATATTGGTTACTTTATTTGGATTAATAAATATAAATATCTTATAACTAAATATAATTAAAAAACGAAAAATAAATATATAATATAATAACTACCTATTCAAATTGGGTGGGAGTAGTTTCGAGTTGGAGTTTATAAATTATTTTAAAATAAAAAAGCAAAAAAATAGCTATAAAAAACGAAATAAAGAGAAGAAAAATTACTCATTCAAATCGGGATGTAGTTTCAAGTTAGAGTTTTAAAATAATTTTAAAATTAAAATAAAATTAAAAAAATAATAAATTAACAATTCAAATTGGGGATTAGTTTCAAGTTGGAGTTTTAAATTTACAAAATAAATAAAATGAAATAAGGACATAAAAAACTTTTAGAGAAAAATATTTAAGAAAGCAATATGCTAATAAAACTTTCTATTAACAATATAATAATATTAAATATTAGATGATATAATAAAAAAATACATAATAAAAAAGTTATTAAATGCGCTCCCTATATAAGTCCCATTAGTTTAATAAAGATTTTGTTCATTAAAATTTAGATAATATTATTAAGAACAATAGAATAAAATTTGAAATAATAAAAATATTTAAACAGTAATTGTAGGCATATAAATTTTATTAAAATTAAATTCATACAATATTTTGGACTATATTTTAAATTCAAGATATATTATTTCAAATAAATATTATGGGCTAATATATGAATGAATTAATTATATATGTATATATATAGATTCAATAAATGAGTCTTAATCCATTGGGCTAGCCCATTTAATTGGGCTAAAGTGATGAGCACACTTCATTACGCCCAAGATGTCATCTTCCTAGAGGCCCAGTTTGGTGTCACATGTCAAATGACATGGCGCACCACGTCAAACGGAAGATCCAATAGGATCATGCCACATGTCAAGATGACAAGGCATGTCAAGTCACACTAAAAGGCCAATGAAATTGTGCCATGGGTGCAAGTGATATGTTTTGGCCAATCAAATGCGGCAATGTCACACTTCAATTTGATTGGTCGGAAACAGTTTGTTCTTATCACGACTCTTCACTCCCACAACTATAAATAGGGGTCTTCATAACTCAGAAAAGGGACCAGAAGTTATAATAAGAAGCAAGAAAGAGCTCGTGGATCAAACGCTGCAAATTCCTCTACAACTTTCAAGCTTCATGTTCAATCTCAAGAAATCAAGTTCTAGCTCAAGAACGAAGAACAAGTCAAGTTCAAGCTCAAGCTCAAGAACGAAGAACAAATCAAGTTCAAGCTCAAGAACGAAAACCAAATCTAGTTCAAGTCCAAGCAATCAAGCTCAAGCTCAAGAAAAAGATCATTGTTCATGGCAACAAACATAGATTCAAGATCAAGCTCAAAGGACCTTGAATTTATTTAACATTGAAAAGAAGAATCAGAGGAATCATAGAGATTGTATACTCATATTATTCAAAATAAAATACTAAGATTGTTGCGATATTTTTGGTCTTGATTTTATTTTCTCGAACGCAAATTTATTGTCTACAAATTCTGGCACGCCCGATGGGACAATCTCTACCTCTCATCTCAACGTCTCAATCACCTAAGTCCAAGAACATTGAAATGGCTTTAAAGAAAATCAACTCCGGTTCAACTTTCGCCAAGGCAGCTAGCTCCAGGTTCTATGCTGATGTAGAAAGCATCCTCGATGTTACCTTTGAAAGCTTCGGACTAGTTATGAGGAGCAAATCAAGCTCTCTAAGACAACAAGCACCCCAAGTGTTGTCTGCATCAACCCCTATTTTCGGATCTTCATCCTCAAAAGGAGAAAGATCTTCCACAAATGCATTTGAAGGAGGAAGCGATGTTGCTGAAAAGATCAAGAAAACTCTTGCTCTGCTTGACCTCTTTGGATCCAAGCATTCAGCTGTGAAGGAAGATGATGATGCTTTAAGTGATGGATCCTCCCCTCTTACACCACATAGCATGAGCGAATCAAGGATCATTCTGTGTGAAAATCCATGCTATTCTCCATCATCCACAACAATCATGCAAGCCATGGTGACAAACACTTCATCTATGGAGGAGCAGTTGGCAAACTTGACGGAAGCAATCGCTGGCTTGACCAAATGCATGAAAAATCAAGAGGCTAGAATTGACAAGCTAACAGACAGGGTGGGAATCTTGATGGAAGAAGAATCCATCCATGCACCCGGCAAGCTCCCAAAAGTTTTAGAGAGTGACTTTCCCCCAAGACAAGTAGCATCCACTAAGGCTATCCCTGTATTATCTTAAGGAATAATTCCAATCGATCAACTAAAGGATTTCATTGAAGGAGCCATTAAGAACAAATATGAAGTTGCTGCCAAATCCTCCCTTACGTACGCAAAGTTGTACACTTATGTTGAAGATGCCTTCTGGATATCAACCTCCAAAGTTTCAACAGTTTGATGGTAAAGGTAACCCAAAGCAACGTGTGGCGCACTTCGTGGAGACGTGCAACAATCCTGGGACTTATGGAGATTACCTTATCAAGCAGTTTGTCCGCTCGCTAAAAGGAAATGCTTTTGACTAGTACACAGACCTCGATGCTGGATATCGATAGCTGGCATCAACTAGACCAAGAGTTCTTCAATTGCTTTTATAGTAAGAGACGTACTGTGAGTATGATAGAACTTACAAATACTCGTCAAAGAAAGGGGGAACCAGTTATCGACTTTATCAATCGTTGGAGGAATGCAAGCCTCAACTGCAAAGACAGGCTTAGTGAAGCTTTAGGCATAGAGATGTGCATCCAAGGCATGCATTGGGGATTGTGCTATATCTTGCAAGGTATCAAGCCTGGCATATTTGAAGAACTTGCAACTCGTGCCCATGACATGGAATTGAGCATGGCCTTTGCTGGAAATGAAAGGCTGCCAATCTATGAACCTCTTAAAGGGAATGACAAGCAAGAAGTCAGGAAGTTGGGTAAGTTTGTACCCAAGTCTAAAAGCAAAGAAGCTATAAATATCAACACGTCACCTGTGAAGTTCACGATGAAGGTGAGGAAAAAGCAGATTATGAAATCCACTTCTTTGCAAGACAAACCAAGTGGAAAGTTGACTCGAAAAGAAATGCAGGAGAAAGAGGACCCATTCCTGGATTCTGATGTGCCAGCCATTTTCGAAGAACTCCTCAAGTTAAATCTTATTGAGCTTCCGAAGATGAAGTGACCAAATGAAGCTGGAAAAACAAATGACCCAAATTACTACAAATATCACCGACTTGAAAGCCACCATCTGGAGAAGTGCTTTATCTTCAAGGATAAAGTCATGGACTTGGCTCGCGAAAAGAAGATTGTGCTTGAAGATGAGAAAGCAAGCGGAAACCAAGTCTCTATCACCTTTGGCTCATTCAGCCCGGATGAATTATGTGGTTTTAAAGAAAGTAAAAATGAAGAATTACTGGAGAGCGACAAAGCTGAAGTCAACTAATCTGATGATGATGAAGGCTGGATGTTGGTGACTCGTCGTACGCACCACAAAAGGAGCCAACAAAAATAATCAGTGGAACAGCCAACAAGGAAGATGATGATAAAAAGACTAACGAAAAAGAATGTTGTTAGGCATTTGAAGAAAGAAAAAGTGGAGATGCACCATTTCAAAAGCCACGAAATCTAGTGACCTTGGAGGAGTTTTTACCAAGTTGGTTCTGATGAAGATTTCTCATGAGGGCATTGATGCCCCTAATTGCCATGCTGACAAAGGGGAAGAAAAGAGTGATGACCTGTCGTTGGCACCATCTTCGAAAAAGCCCATCGAATCCACTCTTCAGGAAGTTAACACTTGTGAGAAAAAGGTCACGTTCACAAATGATGATCTTTTTCTAGGTAACACTCATCATAACCGCTCGTTGTACCTAGTTGGCTATATGCGCGGTGAAAGGGTAAATCAGATTTTGGTTGATGGAGGATCCACAGTGAACATTTTTCCGATCCACACTATGAAAGAACTTAGTATTCCCATAAACGAACTCTCAGAAAGTCGTGTGATGATCCAAGGATTCAACCAAGGGGAGCAAAGATCCATAGGCGCGATCAGGCTAGGAATCACTATTGAAGATATGCAATCAAGCGCATGGCTGCATGTGATAGACCGAAGACTTCATACAATGTTTTGCTCGGGAGGCCTTGGATACATGAGAATAAAGTAGTTCCATCTACCTACCATCAATGTTTAAAATACTACGAGGGTGGAGTCGAGAAGACAGTAGTTGCTGATGATGAGCAATTCACCGAGGTTGAGTCACACTTTGCCGATGCAAAGTTCTACTTGAAGAACCGCATTGTGAAGGAGCTGAAAATTGATGATGACATTAAAAGCAAGAATAAATAGCCCTCAACTAAAAGAGAAGAGGTGACTACTGGTGAAGCCAAAGCTGTTAGTAAGGAGGTACAACCCAACGCGAATAAATCTTGTACAGGAAATATTATGTCTTATGGAAAAAAAGTAAGTTCGGTGCTCCAATATGTTCCTAAAACGAGAAAGATAAAGGTGAATCATTTAATCACCAAGCTAATATGCTAAAGGAGTTAACTCTTCCGGTCAAATGGATTAAGGCAGTAAAGTCGTCCTCGATGCCGCTTGCAGGGTTTGTAGCCCAAAATTGTTTGCAGAATGTGGCACTCCCTATAAAGCGAACATATGAAGGTTTTGATCCTAATACTTACAAGCTATTTGCAAAAGCTAGATATAATCCCAATGAGCCGTAAAAGTTAGGGAAGCTCCTATTAGAAGCTGCAACGAGGCAACCACGTGAAGGTTTGGGATACAAACAACCGTCACCAGTGCGCATATCAATAAGAAGGGCGAGCAGCAATTATATCACTATAGAAGATGAATCAGCCGCTTCTAACAAGCCTTCTGTCTTTGATCAACTTGGAAAATCACCTGTGAGGACCTTAGTGTTTGAAAGATTGGGTCCACTAGAAGGGGAACTAGTTTCAGAGAAATTTTCAAAGCATAAGAACACCCGCTTCATCCAAAATACATGAGATCTCTAAGGATTTACAGAGTTTAGTGCCTTCTAGAATGAGGCGACAAACACAACTTGTGGTTTCATGTAAAGAGGTATTAAAGGTAAAGCCATATACTATGGTTTACACTAAGGAACGTGATGAAGATGAAGAAAGTGTGGATTCTTTGTATCAATTATTGTACAGGTCAAGAATGGCATTCCATCTTCGATGGAAGATAATTCGGAATTGGAGGATTTTTCGCCATGTTATCACATATCCTTCAATGATGGGAACCCTCAAGAAGATGAAGAGGTGAA
Source organism: Nicotiana glauca (assembly GCA_026770625.1). NCBI lineage: Eukaryota > Viridiplantae > Streptophyta > Magnoliopsida > Solanales > Solanaceae > Nicotiana > Nicotiana glauca. The sequence goes on from MU772304.1 coordinate 57,011, forward strand.
AGATGCTCCACCTGAACTTGAAAAAGGAGTGAAGACGATAGTTGATGCCTTAAAAAAAGTTAACCTTGGCACCGATGAAGAACCAAGACCCACCTACCTGAGTGCTTTACTTGAAGCTGATGAAGAGAACACTTATATTGAGTTACTCAAAGAGTTCAGGGATGTCTTTGCTTGGAGGTACAAAGAGATTCTTGGCTTGGACCCGAAAGTAGCAGTCCATCACCTTGCATTCAAAAATGGTGCTTGTCATGTTAAACAAACTCAAAGACATTTTAGGCCGGACTTGGTTCCTTTGATTGAAATAGAAGTTAACAAACTTTTCGAAGCTGGCTTTATTCATGAAGTTAAGTACCCAACATGGGTTTCAAGTATTGTCCCTGTAAGGAATAAAAATGGCCAGATTCAAGTGTGCGTCGACTTTAGGGACCTTAACAATGCGTCTGAAAGATGAGTTCACGCTTCCCATTCCAGAACTGATGATCGATGCTACTACTGGGTACGAGGCAATGTCATTTATAGATGGCTCATCGGGTTATAACCAAATACGCATGGCACCAAAAGATGAAGAGCTTACTGCATTCCATACTTCAAAATGGTATTTATTGCTACAAGGTAATGCCTTTTGGCTTGAAGAATGTTGGTGATACTTACCAAAGGGAATTGCACAATATTTTTGACAATCTTCTCCACAAGAATGACAAATGTTATGTTGATGACTTGGTAGTAAAATCAAAAGATAAGGGCAACCACTTGAAGGACTTGAGGATGGCATTTGAATTTCTCCAGAGGTACCAACTTAGGATGAATCCATTGAAATGTGCCTTTGGAGTTACTTCTGGAAAGTTCCTTGGCTTCATTGTCCGACATCGAGGGATCGAAATTGATCAAGCCAAAGTGGATGCCATTATGAAAAAGCCTGAGCCTCGGGATATCCATGAATTTAAAAGTCTGCAAGGAAAGTTAGTGTACCTTAGGAGATTCATCTCGAACCTAGCTGGGAGGTTTCAACCATTCAATCGCCTTATGAATAAAGGTGTCCCTTTCAAATGGGACCAAGTGTAATGAACCAAAGGGTAATCACTTGTTTCCTTACTCATTTTGTGCTTATGAGGCCTTGAAACCTCATTTAGGGTTTCCACAATTTACGTGCGCAGTGCGGGCGCGTAGCCGGAAAGCTTAAATATGAATTCTGTGAGAAAAATGCTAAATTTTGATATTAAATTGAATAAATTTGACTTTGGTCAACATTTTAGGTAAATGGACTCGGACTCATAATTTGACGGTCCTGGAGGGTCCGTAAGAAAATGTGGGACTTGGGTGTATGCCCAGAATCGAATTCCGAGGTCCCAAGCCCGAGAAATGAACTTTTGGGTGAAATTGTTTTCTGGAAATAATTAAGGAAATTAAAAATTAAATTTGTTTAAAAGACTATGGTATCAGGCCCGTATTTTGGTTCCGGCGCCCAGTACAAGTATTATATATGGTTTAAGCGCTTTCTGTAAAGTTTGGTTGAAAACGGACTTCGTTTGATGTGTTTCGGACTTAAAATGGAAATTTAATATTTTATGAAAATTTGGAAGGAATCATGAAATTTCAGGCTTAATTCGATGTTTATGATGTTATTTTGGCGATTTGATCGCACGGATAAGTCTGTATGATGTTTTTGAGGTCATGTGCATATTTGATTTGGAGCCCCGAGGGCTTGGGTGAGTTTTGGATAGGTGTCGATTTGCATTTTGGGAACTTTGGAAAATCTGGTACATCAGTCCTGCAATTTTGCATTTGTGAAGGAGGCCTGGCATGGCAAATGCGAGGAAGGGAGGATTTCAGCTGGGTCGCAAATGCAAATTATTGGCTCGCAAATGCGATAATGGGGTTTTCGCAAATGCGATGCAATTGTCGCAAATACGAAGTCTTCCAGCTGGGACTGAGTTCGCAAATGCGAACTATTGTTCGCAATTCCCATAATTGGTCGGGGTTCGCAATTGTGAACCCCAGTTCGCAATTCTCATATCTGAGGCCCAGCAAATTTTATACTTAGTCGAATTTTGGCTTAGTCGAATTTTGGACCATTTTTCACCCCAGTTTCAAAATACAACTCTTTAGGCGATTTCTCAAGAACAAGTTTCATTCCAAATCATTTATAAGTTGATTTTTACTCAATTCTTTTAATCATTAACATCATTTAACATGTTTTCCACTTAAAATCAATAATTTTCATGGGTAAAATTGGGGGGTTTAGGTAGAACCTAGGTTTTTTAAAAATTAGGGATTTGGACCTCAATTTGAGGTCCGATTTCAAAACAAATCATGTATTTGGGTTCGCGAGGGAATGGGTAACCGGATTTTGATTCGAACCTTGAGTTTTGACAACGTGGGACCTGGGGCGATTTTGGAATCTTAAGAAAAACTTTAGGAAATTCATATTGTATGCATTCAAATTGATTCATTTAGTGTTTATTAAAGTAATTAAGCAATTTGTGGCTAGATTCGAGTGGATTAGAGGTGGAATCATGTGGTAAAGCTATAGTTGAGGTTTGAATGGAATTCAAGGCATCGGGGTAAGTGTTTGGTTTAACTCTAGCTTTAGGGAATAGGAATTGAGTCTTATTTACTATGTGGTAATTTGTCGAGTACGATGTATAGGCATGATGATGAGTATCTACACATTGGTGTCTAGCATGACCGTGAGTCCTTATGCGATGTCTCACTTGATGTCCCAGATGACATAAGGAAATTTATGATGCAAGCAAGTTGAAAGGTTGCAAGTAATATAAATAGAGTTGTATAGGTCGCAAGCCATTATATGGTGAAGCGACAAGGTTCGAGAAGACGAGACTAAGGATAAGAAAGGGCGAGTGAGAAGGTGACGAAAATGGATAAGTCCTCAGGATTTAGCCCATGAAAAAAAGAAGAGCAGATGGTTTCCCTAAATTATACAAAGCTCACTATAGCCTGAATGAACTCAAAGGAGTCTAAGACTAATAGCATTTAGAATTCCACCCTGGTAATAGAATGAGGGTGTAATTGTGATAGATAAAATTTGACGTTTGGGCCTTCGGTTGAGTAATGATTCAACGAAGAAAAGAAACAGATCTTATGAATTGGACAGGATTAAAGTACCCACGTTAGGTGAATCACATTGGGATGCTATGAGGTACGGTTATGAAAGTCGGGTATCGCCCCAGGTGGATCAATCTAATTATTTCAAACGTTTCTCGATAAAATGTGAATCCTAGTAGAAATATTACATAAAAGGTTAACTTATTAGTGGTATATTGTAGATCAATATTGAGGTGAATCAACAATGGATGGACAAAAATTACAAAGTATGAGATAAGATTAGGTCGTCCTTCTAAGGATGAACAGTAATAAGGAAGCATTAAAGGACTTAAATTTATATATATGGAATGAGCAACGAGAGTGAGCTGGGATTTGGTAGCAGACCTCAGAAACGATAAATTAAAGTAAGAGTTATAGCAATAAATTCATATGGATGGTTAAACGGACCTATGCGATGAGATATAACAATATTCGTGAATTCAATCAAGTATTGAGCGAAGAACATCAATATACTCATAAATGGCCAAAGGGACATCTTATCAAGCTCTACATGTGAAGCTTAGAGATTGTACACACTTACAATCAAAACTATACAGGCTGCATGATGAAAGGTAGCAACAGTTACAAGATTGGAAGGATTCCGACTACATGTTGTGGTGTGATAAGGAGGCCTAAGGAGGGATGGCCTAGACGTTAGACCTATTCACCAAACAATCGCCTAGATGGAAAGGAAAGTTCTAAAGTATTCGGAAGATATAAGTTAAGAAAATAATAAGTGCGTTGGTCAACATTCGAGGACGAATGTTTCAAAGGGGGGAATGATGTTATACCCCGCAATATTATGTCAATATTACGTCCCGCAATATTATATTACGATAATGTTATGCTCTGCAGTATTATGTTACGATGATGTCACCCTCTGCAGTAATATATTATGATGATGTTATGTCATGCAGTAATAAGTTACGATAATATTGTACCCAGCAGTATTACATCACAGTGATGTTACGCTTCGCAGTAATAAGTTACGGCGATGTTGTACCCTGCAGTAATGTACGTTATATTTGTCATAAGGTAATTGATATCAGTCCAAGGAAAAGATTATTTGGTGATTATAAGGATTTTAAGTGATGAGTAAATTCGTGAAGGTAAGAGGGTAAGTAATATAGAAGAAAATAAATTTTGTCCAAATTTGGCATTTTGGGATAAAATACGGCCCAAGCTAAATTACCCAGTATTTATGGACTAGTACCATGCAAGGTACCATATGACCACGGTAGTATAATATATAAAGTATATATGAAATATTTTAAATAAATAAATAGAATTATAAGTAATTTATGATAATTTTTAAATTATGTGGGTAATTGGTTAATTACCGGATAACGAAACATTACTTAATTATCTACTAAGTACATAACTACCCACGTGGCATTATGCCACCCCATGAAGTATGACTCTTAAGTCATTGTATTAGGTGGCAAGGATAGAGATATAGGATTTGGCTATGCCTACAGACGTGAGTCATATCTATTCTAGTCTTAAAAAAAAGAAATGTCTCACATATCTATTCAAAAGGAAAGGTATTATACATCATCAGAAATAATAGCTAATAGACCCCTGTATCTTCGGCTATATCGATGCCACAAAAGTAAAAGCTATGCTGCCTTGATCTTGGTTTTACCGCACAACAAGAACAATTATGTTGAATACAATACTTGAACTTTATGATAGGTCGAGAATAAAATTCTATTGGAAAAGTTTGTGGAGTATACGCTGTTCGTTAATCATTTGTTGAAATTGGAGAACGTTACTTGAAAGACTTTAAGACAAGGACTTGGATTATACCAGTTTAAGTTATTATGTGTTGTTGTGAACTTGAGAATGTCCAAAAGGAGGAAAAAAGGAAGTTTGATTGGAGTTTAAATGTTCGACTAATCACTTTAGATTGGATAACTGAGAAGGCACACCAATTTGGTTGCCAAAAAGGAGATGTATAAAAGAAATTAATTTTCTGAGGTTACCAGAACGAGCGAAGGAGAATAAATTGTCGAACAGCTTCGGTTACAGGTATGTTAAGGCATTTCCTTCTTTCTTTTGGCATGTTCTAATGTGAAATGAATACGCTATTTTATAATGAATCTACTCCTAGCAACTAAGGTTGTCCATGTTGTTCTTTCCGTACAAATATATTCTAAGAAAGTATGTATGATCCTTGAGTCCTAGTAAAGTTCATATTGATGGTATGATGTCCATAATGTTAATCCAAGGTGCAACGACCTTACGTCACTCTGAAAGATTTAGAACGTGATTCCATGAGTCGAGCATGCATTATATATATATATATATATATATATATATATATATTT
>MU772305.1:22701-40087 GCA_026770625.1 Nicotiana glauca
ATGCTCAGGTGGATGTGCGTGCACACCAGGTTAGATAAGATTAAGAATGAAGTTATTCGGGAGAAGGTGGGGGTGGCCCCAGTGGATGAGAAGATGTTGGAAGCGAGGCTCAGGTGGTTCGGGCATGTGCGGAGGAGAAGCCCTGATGCCCCGGTGAGGAGTTGTGAACGGCTGGCGGTGGTTGGCACGAGGCGAGGCAGAGGGAGGCCTAAGAAGTATTGGGAAGAGGTGATTAGGCAGGACATGGCAATAATGCGGATTTCCGAGGACATGGCCCTTGATAGGAAAGTCTGGAGGTCTAGTATTAGGGTTGTAGGATAGGGGCTTCTAGAGCTTTTCTACTTCTTTCCCAGGGCAAGGTGGGGTTTGGTAGGGCCCTCCATAGATGTCTTGCGTTTCGTGCTCCCTATGGTAGTTACTGTTAGATGTTATTGCATGCCTTTCAATTTATGGTTTTATGGGTAGCTAACTGTTTATGCGATTTCTGCTGGAGTCACTAATGTTATTTTGTTTTTCCTTTTCTTTCTCCTCCTCTTTATCTTCCCTTTCTCCTGAGCTGAGGGTCGATTGGAAACAACCTCTCTGCCTTTTCGGGTAGGGGTAAGGCCTGTGTACGTAGTACCCTCCCCAGACCCCACTTTGTGAGAATACACTGGGTCGTTGTTGTTGTTGTTGTTGTTTGTAAATAGTATTCGAGTGATCTAATAGGGACACAAATTATTTATATTCACGACATATATAACTTAAATTCTTACCTAAAATATCTAACAAGTCATTGCTGCACCTATAGTCACAAACCATTTCTTCTGTCATTTGGAAAAACCGGTAAAAGTCACTTGGAGAAACTGGTAAAGTTGATGTCATGTGATCAGGAGGTCACGCGTTCAAGCCGTGTAAATAACTTTTTTGTAGAAATATAGGGTAAGACTGTACAATAAACTATTATAGTTCGGCCCTTTTTCGGACCCCGTGCATAGCGGAAGCTTAATGCATCAGACTGCCATTTTATTCGGTTTGTGTCAAAAAAAATATAAAGCACTGGCTGTCGAGACTGAACATAGTAGCCAACACCTCATATTTATGTAATTGATGACAAAAAATCGAGTTAATTTTATCAATGGTAATTGCACTTTTGTGTTTGTTACTCAAAAGCCATTTTTCTTTTCTTTTTTGTTACGTAAAAATCATTGAACTTTGTGTTCATTACATAAAAGTTATTTTTCTTTCTTTTCTTACACAAAAATTATTTTATTTTGCTCTAGTTATCACAAAAGTCACAGTTTTACTTGAAAAGTCTATTAAGCCCTTGATATTATATAAACCTTCATATTTAAGTAATACTCTTAAATATGAAGGTTTATATAATATCAAGGGCTTAATAGACTTTTCAAGTAAAACTGTGACTTTTGTGATAACTAGAGGAAAATAAAATAATTTTTGTGGAACAAAAGAAAGAAAAATGACTTTTGTGTAATGAACACAAAGTTGAATAACTTTTGTGTAATGAACACAAAGTTGAATGACTTTTACGTAACAAAAAAAAAAGTGACTTTTGCGTAACAAACATAAAAGTTCAATGACCATGGATAAAATTATCTCCAAAAAATCAAAAGAAAGTCGAGATATAATAAAACAACAAATAACTAACGAGAACAGTAAAAAATTAAAAATGGACTTTATGTTATTAATATAATCAACAAATCTATATAGTTGCTAAGTTTTTCTAAAAATAGGAAATGAGTTTAAATCGAACAATGTATATTTATATCTCTTAAGTTTATGTTAACCACGTGACCGGCAGGTTATAAGTTCGAGCCGTAAAAATAGTCTCTTGCACAAATGCAAGGTAAGACTGTGTATAATAAACTCTTATAGTCTGGCCCTTCCCCGAACTTGTACATAGCAGAAGTTTAGTGCACCGAATTGCCTTTTTTTGAAGTGTATGTTAAAGGATGAAGAATTATTTATAGTGCGAATCCAAATTTAGTCAATCCAGTAAAAAATAAAATAAAGATGCTCTCCAACTAGGTCTGTGTTATGCTAAAAGATATATTGGGTTTTGGGAGTAAGGGTGGTGGGGTGGTTGGGGTGGGGGTTAATGGAGTATTATATACGACAGTGCAAGAACTTTGAGTTCTTTTTAGAGATAATGCATAAATTACCCATCAAATATGTCCGGAAAAATTATTTACACACCTTAATTTTACGGGTGATCTATATCCCTCCTATTCTTGTATTTACTTGATTACTTGAAGGTTAATTATTATTAATCGCTTAGAACAAGAATTTATGGAAATTGATAACTAAAGGACAATCTGTTATAATCGTTAGATTACATTTTTTTACTTTGACTTGAATTTATAAGTAGACATCTTTTTATTGAATGGTTTACACTTGATGTGTGATTAAACTACATAAAGTTTTTACTTAAATAGTATTCCTTTTGTTCCAATTTATGTGATCAAATTTGATTCGATACGATACGACTTTGAATTCTGTAGAATTAAATATACCATAATATTTGTGTGACTATAAAAACTTCTAATTAATATAAAATGAGAAGTTTATATTCCTTTCGGTCCCTTTTACTTGTCATGTTTGACTTTTGCACCCCCCTTGAGAAAATACTAGTTAAAAAGATAATTTAACCAATATATATATATATATATATATATATATATATATATATATATATATATATATATAAATTATTTGTTTACAGAATTTGACCAATTTTTTGAAAAAAATATGAAGAAATGATCAAGTTCCAAAAACTGGTTTGGGACAATTTTGGTGAAAATTTGCTTTTACTCACAAAACTTCACTTTTTTTTTCCAAGTAAAATGCATGTCCAAGTATAACTTTAACTTCCCAAATTTATTTTTAAAACTACTTCAAAAATTATTATTTTCAAGTTAACGACTACTTAATCTCTCTCGACATTTATTAGAGTAAAGATAAATTGAAAAAATAAAAGATTAATACTTTCTTAATTTTCTAAAATGATAAGTATTTATGCCAATTATTTTTATAATCGCAACTATTAAAAAGGACTGATATAAAAAGGAAGTAGTTAAAATATTTTTAAATATAAATGTTTATCTTTCTTTTTAGAACAAATTAAATATAAAAATATAATGTTACATAAGTTGGAAGGAGAGGAGTAATACTAATATATTCTTTTTTGATTGAGTTAATATCCTAAAACTCCCTAAATTAGTATGTTTTTGTTAGTTTCCTACTTAAACTATTTAGTGTCTCGAAAATTCACCTCAACTATATTGTCCTTGTATTAGACCCCCTTGTAGCATTTTTAGAGGTGCAACTAGTGTACGCTCCTAATCATCTAAAAAACGTGTCATGTGACATTACGGGCAGCCTAAAACCCTCTTAAACTATAAATGTTTTTGTCAGTTATCTAGTTAAACTATCTTGTATCCTCAGAACCCCCTAAACTATAACGTCCTATATATTAAAATCCGATATTGAATTCTTAGAGATGCTTTTAACTATATTAATTTATAGTTTGTACTAAATTTTTTTGTACTTGTATTACTCTCGGATGACTGATTAATTCTTGGATTTTTAGCTAAAATAATATTTAATGTAATGTATTAATTTTATGTTTAATTATGACTGTGCTTAATGTTAGTTGAATAAGTCTTATTTATATTTACTTTGATGCACAATAAAAAAAATGAAGGCATTTGTGCATTTATTAAAAATTATCTTATACTATATAAACAAGATTACAAAAAAAAATTCGCAAATAAGAACCATTCGGCCGGTAACTACATTCTCTGATGCTAGATTACACAAAATAAGGTTCGATATATTCAACTTTATTATTTATAAGGTGTTGGATTTAACAAGAGATTTACTCCATCTGATCCACAATAAGTGATCAATTTATTTTTTGCATGCCTATTAAGAAAATATTAAATTATAAAAATACTTAATATGACTAAACTACCCTTAATTAAATATTTAATGTTAAGACTAAGAAAACTTTTTACGGATATGTATAAAAGGTTAATTTTGTATAAACAAATTAATTTTTTTCTTGATTATATAAATGGACACTTATTTTGAACCAAAATAAAAAAATAAATTGATCACTTATCGTGGATCAGAGGGAATAAAATATTTAATGTTAGGAGTAAAAAAACTTTTTACGAATACGTACATAAGGTTAATTTTGTATAAATAAATTGAATTTTTTTTTGATTATATAAAAGAATACTTATTTTGAATTAAAATAATAAAATAAATTGATCACTTATCGTGGATTAGAGTGAGTAAATGTGTTGTATTGTTTCGATTTCAATTCAGGGATTTTTTGGGGACAAAGAATAATTTAAATAGAAAACTGAAAATAATGAGATAGTTTAAGGGGTTTTTATGGTATTAACTTTTTTTGATTAACCAAGCAGACAACGTTCCGCTTTGCTAAATTCAAACCAACTTCCATAAATCCTTAAAAAAACTCATAAAAAACCCTCAATTTTTCTTCAAAAAGATAACAAAAAATGGGAGATTTTTACTCTTACAACAATGAAGTTGAAGAACAAGAAGAAGCGATTAAACTTCCACCATCAGTAGAACAAATGCTAAAGCAAATCTGCAAAAATCAAAGACAAAATTCACCAGATGAAGAAGTACGAAGACTTCTTTTATCAATCGGAGAAGAAGGTTCACTTGATATTTTGAGTAAAATCTCAGTTTGTCAAATTAGAAAAACACTCAGTGGATTTATTGTATTTATGGCAAAAAAATATTATCAGTCCGAAACTCAACAGTTTTATCAGCAAACTGAAGTTTCATCTGCTGAAAGTTTTTTTCAGTCTCCTCAAATTCAAATTGTTCATAATAATGGTAAGTTCGGTTTTTTTCTTCTTCAAATGCTGTATTATTACTAAACATAATTATTACTATAATAATTAAGTGATAATTTTTTATGATTGTTGCATGTAATTTTTTTTTTGTTTTATTAGCTTCTTCGTTCTCGGTACAATGCTATTTTATCTACTGACAGTTTTCAGAATTTTAATAATGAGGTTATCTGCAGCCTCAAACACGATTCTCTTCTAATGAACCTTCAGAGCAACTTGATGAGGTAGAATTGTCTTATAAACTAACTCTTGGTGTATCTCTAGTTCATGTGATTAGTTTTTCTGAGTTGACTACATTTATTTTTTCAGCCTCACGGACTGCTTAAAAATGCAATTTCTACCGGTCAGTCAAAAGAAGCACTGTTAGCCCCTGTAAGAGTTCATTAATTACTTCATTTTCCTCTAATTTAGAATTAATGCTAAGGTGACTTTGATTTGTGCACAATATTTTAAAAATTCTGCAAAAAGAAAAATTCAAAAAATGTATGTGTTTAAGTTTTTCAAGGAGTTATGGCAAAAGTTTTTTTCCAAAAAATATATTTTTTGAAGCAGTTTAGAGTGTTTCTCAAAGAAATAGCTTCTATTTAACCCTGAGAAACAACATTTAATCTGGTGATTAGTTGCTGAATTTGCCTTCTGTTTCGTTTTCCTTCACCAAGTACATGGAAAATGGTGCTGGCTGTTAGTACCTGTAAGTGCAGTGCTGTCTTGCTCTCATATTTGAATTAACTTAACCTTTGTGAACCAAAAAAAAAAAATTATGAATACGGTTTGTTCGAAGACTTCATTTCAGTAATGTTGGTTTCTCATAAGTTAGAAATTCGTGTAATATTCGTGTTGTAAAGATTAATGAGCATATGAAGCCTCCATTTCACTCAAAAAGAAAAGAAGAGACAAAGCAGTAGTCTTTACTGATTTGAATTATGCTGTAAATTGACTCTCTAAGTGTTAATAGGTTAAATATTACAAACATAAATAATATCATTACATCCTAATTTACCTATCATGAGTATGAAAACAAGGCAAAACTCCTGATATGGAAAGTTGAGAGGCTGCTTTGCTTGACAAAGTATATAAATGACATAAATAGTTGAAGATTCATTATCACGATCATAATATAATTAACATTTTTTTCGTTTTTGATGTTTTTGTCAGCTGCCGTGTAAAATAGATTCTTGTTCTGCGGAAAGATAAGATTCGCAGCTTATCGTGCTTTTACTCAAACATGCAGGTTTGTGCTGGACTTTCATCACGCCTTCAGGAGTATAAATCTGAAAATGCTCAGCTAGAGGAGCTTCTTGTTGCAGAGGTGAATATGGCCGTCTGATTGGAGAGTACCCGAGTTTTTAAAATCTCTGCATTCAAGTCCCTATTGATTATTTGCCGTTGATTCTGATGTGACAGAGGGAGTTGAGTAAATCATATGAGGTTCGGATAAAAGAGCTTCAGAAAGATTTATCTGCAGCCAAAAAAGAGGTGTCCAAGGCAGAGTCCAGTATGGCTGAGGCTCTTGCTGCAAAGAATGCTGAAATTGAGGTTCTTGTTAGTTCTACGGATGCACTTAAGAAGCAAGCTACACTATCCGAAGGAAACCTGGCATCATTGCAGGTTCAGTTCAAACTACTTGTTAGCCTTTAACGTTTGCCTTTAAGAAAAAATACCTGTTACCTTGTACTACCACACTTGCAAAGTTACATTTCATTGTATCCGCGTTTGTTCCGGGTATCATCTCTGTCAGTCTGATTAATCATTATGACTTGTATTTAAAATTCTGGTGCTTGGAATTGTGTGTCTATTGATGGTTTCCTAGTCCAATACAAGTGAAGCTTCTATAGTTGAAAGAAAGGGCTTACCCTGAGGACTCTGGTTTTTACCATTCTGATCTTGTTGAACTATCAGTATTTTTACCATTGTGTGTCCAGAAGTCAATTATGTCAAATTGAAAGGAAGGCTAAGTTTTGTTCTGCTTTTCTTCAGGCTAATATGGAGTCTTTAATGAGAAACAGGGAACTAACAGAGACAAGGATGATGCAAGTATGTCAACATCTATTCACAACATATTTTGGATATTATTTACTTTGTTTTGCTTCTCCTGAACACCTTTATTCCTTTAAGGTTTTCTGACAGTGAGAAACTTTTATGTGTTCAGGCTTTACGGGAGGAGCTGGATGCTGCCGAGAGAAGAGTAGAAGAAGAGTGTGCTGCTCGTATTGCTACTAAAAAGGTTTGTAACTGAAACTTTGTCACGATCCAAAATCCGATCACATGCGTCGTAATGGTAATTAGTCTGTAAGACTAGGTAAGCCGATCTTAATTACAGTTGAAACCATTTTTTTAATATAATTTATTACAAGAAATAGAACTAGAAATAAGTGTCAAAACTAACAGCGAAAATAATTGTACAACCTCTTAAGACCGGTAGTATTGAGTCACAAACTCTCACTGAATAGATGAATGATCTCAGGGAAATCGAATATACAATACTGCTCGAATAATAATTGACAGTACGATGAAACGGAAAGACTCCAAGAGACTGCAACGACCAAGCAGCTCTACCTCGGATCCTTGCGATCACACTCTAACTTTGTTCGAGTTTGATATCTCCAATACCTGGCTCTGTAAAAAATGTACAGAAATGTAGCATGAGTACATCGCAGCGGTAACCCAGTAAGTATTAATACTAACCTCAGTGGAGTAGATACGGGATACCGTCAAGACACTCACTAGTCAAATAACCTGTGCAATATAGCATACAAAATAACAGAAAAACAAATAGCAGTGATAGCAACAATAATCAACTTATGCCATAAACAACAAGGCAACAGGAACATCACAAATATCGCTCAAATAATTAATAAACACATGTACAACCAATAAATCAAGTCCTTCAAAATATACATCTTTTATCTATAAGGTTTTCAAATAAAAATCTTTAGAATGTAATCAGTACAATTAAATTTATCCCGAATATACTTCCTTTAAATAAACATCTTTCAAATATAATTCTTTTTTGTAAATATATATCTATCGAATGTAATTCTTTCGAGTAAATATCTTTCAAGTAAAAGTCACCATGTGACACCTCATTTAACTTTCCTGGTGTGAGAAATATATTCAACATATCACATCGAATGGCACGGTAATACCTTCGTGCACTTGTCTCATTCTCACCTAATATATCTATGTAGATCAAATCAATTGGCATGGCAACACCCTTCGTGCATTTATCTCTTTCTCACAGTGCATACATATAACAATACCAACTAGGTGGGAGAATGCCAATAACAATAAAAGAAATAAAGTGGGAGGCACACAGGAAGCAACAACGACTACAATTCACATAAAAAACATAGGTGCACAATAACATCGCAAGATAAAGGCATGAATGCATACACAACAAAAAGATATCACAATAAAATGTACGTCTCTTATCCTCGCCTGCACGGAAACACCCTTCGTGCCATAAGCATATGATAATATAAAAATAATGACACGGCATCACACTTCGTGCTTTTACTCTAATCCTCACGTGATAATATAATTGGAAATGACACGACATCACCCTTCGTGCTTTACACTCTCAAATGGCACGGCATCACCCTTTGTACTTTACACTCTCAAATGGCACGGCATCATCCTTCATTCATTACACTCTTCCTTACCAAGCACATGTATATCATTAACAACAAGGTAGGAAGCATAAATAACATCAAGGAGAGTGCTTAAACAACAACACGATACGACAATTCATATCACAATTTGCCCACTGACCACAATCAAATTCCAAAGATGTAGCAAAAATCAATAAATTTCTCGTAAATAGACCAAGACTCCACACACCGCATATAAAATCTCAAAAACAACAATTAGTATGGGAAAATAACTCAGCATAGGACAACACTTTCTTTATCTCAAATTTCAGTAAATATATTAATACCTTAATTTAAACTTATTTAATTAATTATTTGTAGATGAAAAACCCATAATATAATTATTTCCAAAAATATCAATTCAACAAACATACATAAATCACATAAAATCAGTGTGGCAATTATAACAAATTATCATATAAAAACAAACTCGGCAAACAAGGAATGAGGCATGACAAATAAAGGATTTACCATGTTCCCACAATTTTCCAATTTGATACATAAGCGCGTCTACGAATTTCAACCAATGTAATTTGCACATATAAACCAAGCACGTACTCGTCACCTCACGTACTTGATTTTCAATTATACAATTTCCACATAATAGTCAATGCCTAAGGGGTAATTCCCCCTACTCAAGGTTAGGCAAGATACTTACCTTAACGGAGTTTGGCCGATATTCCAAAATAATATTCTCACGTGAATTGACCTCTAGACGGCTCCAATCTTTCTTGAGCTTTCCTTCCATTGCTACAATGTTTCGGAAATCCTAGCAACTTCAATCTATTTAGAAACATAACAAAAGTGAACCATAGTTAGAAAAATATTCGTGGGTTCACCTCATTTAAGTATTCCATCAAACACTAGGTGTGCATCTTGATTTCAAGGTCCTTCTATGGTGGATTCTTTCATCTTTACTTATTTAAGCTCAAAAATCTTCCCACAAACCTCATTGGTGCAAGCATATATACATAATACTCTTACACCTAAGAATCATACTCCTAATCACCCATTTTTACCCCAAACACGAAATTGAAGACTATGGTTAGAACTTTACCTCTTAGACGAAGATCTTGTGATTGACTTCCTTGATTCTTGAAGATTGGTGCAAGATTGGATGATTAAAATGTTAGGTCTCCTCCTTCTCTCTCTAAAATGCTCTCACCTTTCTCTAAAATGCTCAGAAAATCACCCCAAAATAAACCCAAAAGTCTATTTATCAAAATGGGGTCGGGTTATGAAAATAGGAAAATGAAGCCTTCGAAATCAGTTATGCGATCGCACAATGCACCGCACAATAGGTATGCGGGTCACACAATGGATAGCGTAACTGACGCCCAAAAGTGGTCTGCACTGGGCAGATCGGCGACCATTTTGCGGTTCGCATACTTGTTTTGCGAACATCATAATTGATTTGCAGTCGCACAATTGTTCGCAGAATTGCATTTTGCCAGCTTTTGGTAATTTGGTCATAACCTTTTGTAGGAGTGTCCAAATGATAAACGGTTTGAAGTTTTAGAAACTAGACTCAAAGATCTTTCATTTGATAGGTTGTGCATCACATAACACCTTATATGTGTGTATATATGCTCGTCCAAAGTTTGTTCTTGTGTGTATTCATTTGGAATTTTAGTCTATCGTGTAATTTTCCAACTTGGCTTAAACTTAAGCTTCTCCTAAGGCCCTAAATCACTTATAATATGCCTCATAAACTTATTATCATATCCAATTGATACCCATCATACTATTAATCCTCTTTCTCACATAAAATAATATAATTAGAACACGTCAACTTTCTAATTTCGCCAAAATGCGCCAAATTGTTCTACGGACTTCCAACTCCAATTCCGGACATGCGTCTAAGTCCGAAATAACCATAAGAAGCTATTGGAACCATCAAAGTTCCATTCCGGGGTCGTTTGCACAAAAGTCAAACTCCGGTCAACTCTTTCCATTTAAGCTTCCAAAACAAGAATATATTGTTCTTTCAATTATGTCTAGAATCATCCGAAAATCAAATTCGACCGCGCGCGTAAGTCATAATACACATTACGAAGCTACTCGAGGTCTTAAGCCGCTGAACGGAATGCTAATTCTTAAACGACAAGTCGGGTCGTTACAAACTTACTTGCTGAGTATTCTAAAAAATAGTAGCTAAGTATTTGTCTCAAGGATTTTGAGAAATGATTTAAAGTCTTAAGTGATAAACAGTTTTATATCCTGAAATCTGCATGAATCATTTAAGTCAAAATGGCAGAAAACTTCTTATTTCTCCCTAATATAGGTTTCTGTTTTAAACTGCATAGATGTGTTTCCAGCACCTTTACCCTGCAACCCACTCTCTGAATCTGAAATGCATCTGTCATAGCGGCTCCACCTAAAGGAAGCCTGTGCCTGTGGAATTTTGCTATTTGATGTGTTGTTGCAATTTAATAATTCATTTCATATGTAGAATAGGCTTCTATGGAAAGGGAGGTAGAGCTGGAGCACCGAGCTTTAGAGGCATCCACAGCCTTGGCCAGGGTGCAGGTATTCTCGGTCTGCAAGTATAATCTCTTATGCTGTTACATCATGATTTGTAAATTAAGATTATGGCCCTTGGTTCTTGCATGCTATCGCTTTTATGACATAGGGATTTAGCTGTTTGCTTCGACATATAATCACAAGCCAGAACAGTATTAGCTTGAAGAGAATAAAGACATTTTGCAAAAAAGTTCTAGCCTTCCTCAGAACAGTATTAGCTTGAGGAGAATAAGACATTTCGCTAAAAAGTTCTAGTCTTCCTATAATGCCTTACTTGGGTTATGGTGCAGTATCCTGCTCCTGGAGAATGTGTTTATCCTAGGGACTGAGTTTATGGAATTATGGTAGTGGCAAATTGATAATAAGAGGTAGATTTTGAGCTTTACTCTAAGAGCTAGAATTGTGGCATGAACCTATTGCCTATGTTGTAATTTGATAGCAATAATTGCTTGTACCCATTTCTAATTTACCACCAATTGTTGAGACATTGTCGTCAATTTTGAAAAGAAGAGGGATTGCTTTTATTTTCAATTTTTCCCCCAACAGATCACTTTTTTCCATACCACTTCAGCCATTGTGCTTAATTGGACCAGATTCTAGTAGTCGTCCTTTTGGTCTTAAGCAGGAATCTAAAACAACTGAAGCAATTAATTTCTTTTTAATTATGTGTACCTCTAGCAATTGGCTTATTGTTTGTACGTGTACATCATAAGTTTCATTCTTTTTGCAGCACCATAGTCTCTCATTATAATGCATTTGTGATTGTCATTATTTAATGAAGTAAACGTATATCTTTTAAATCTTTGTATGACTATTGGCATTAGAGAACAGCTGATGAGAGGACTGCAAAGGCAACAGAGCTTGAGCAGAAGGTAGCACTGCTTGAGGTAACAATAATTTTTCTCATGCCATCCTTTATGTGACTCTTTGGGTTTAATTGGAAATGAAGGATACCTTACAACAATAATTAAAGTATTTCTTGAGCATTTTTCAATTTATCCAAGGGTATGACTGAATCTGGCAGGTTGAATGTGCAACTCTCAATCAAGAACTGCAGGACATGGAAGCTCGTGCGCGCTGTGGACAAAAGAAGTCCTCAAAAGTGGAAAATCAAGTGCTTCAGGTTCTATAACTGCTTTTCACCTGAATGCATTTTGAATTTCGAAGTAACATGAAAGAACCAAGAATTTCAAATTACTAGTAAACTTGAAATTTTTGATGGTTGCAAAACACTTGAGTTAGAAAGAGATTATGAAGAGAGAAATTCTCATCTTACTAAGCAAATTGCTATGCTCCTGATATTAAAGTTTAAGTCATGCAAATTAGATGTTTTCATGCATACGGTACATATGCCTGTAGAATTGCGTTGCCAATTCTCAACTGGACAAGGGACCTTGTGTTTGACATTATCGGCCATGCATGCTGCACTTTAGAAATTTTGCACTTGCAACTGGATGCTTGATAGCCGTAGATGTTTCCATCCAGCCTCATATTCGTTTGTTCAGTTGCAACACCAAAAATGATCTTTCCTGGTTTACTGCCTGAGACTGAAATGATGCATGTCAGCTAGATAACTGTCTGAACGGAGAGTAATTCAAAACTCCTGATGTCTATTTTAACCTCATTTTTTGGTCATGCGGATGCAGGCATGGCAAGAAGAAGTGGAGCGTGCACACCAAGGTCAGAGGGAGGCCGAAAGCAAGCTAGCTTCTTTGGAGGCAAGTTTATTGCTCTATAGTTAGGGTCAATCTCTAACTAGTGTGTGCTAATATTGTAATAGTTCCTTTTTGGTCGTAAATAAAATGATCTTTTGCCCTAAATTGATGCCTTTATGACCATTAAGGGGCATTTTTCTATTGACTGCAGGCTGAAATGCAAAAGCTAAGAGTTGAAACGTATGCCATGAAAATGGATGCAGAACATTACTCTCGCCATGTGAGCAAACTCTTGTTTTGCCCCTTTTCTTCACTTTTGGGACCTCTTGATCTTCTACACGGTTCATCTTCTACTTGTTTTAACCCCTGGCTTTCAACTTTAACTGGGCATGAAATTATCATTTAGATACAAATAGATTACCATTAGTTTTCGTTCCCTTTTTTGGTTTTTGATAAGGACCATCAGTTGTGGTTTCAATAGTACCCTTCCTATTATTTATTAGTCGCAAAAGTAAACCTTAATAGTGTACTCGATTATGTATTTGGATATCCCAAAAATGAAAAACTTGAGATTCCAATGATCAATTTCGAATTTTAAGAAGTATATAGAGTCCGTATCGTCCTTATGGTGTAGTAGTAAATTAAGTATGCCAAACTTGGCGAAAGAGTAGCATGACGGAAATACTCATGCATGTTGGCTGAAAGAATTATAAGGGTGTTTATAGTGTTTCTCTCACGATCAAAATACTCATGCATAAAGAATTGTGAGGGAATTTAGAGTGTTAGATTCCACATCGGTTAAGTGTATTGTTTGTAGTCTCTTTATATGATGTTGGAGAATTCTCACCACTTGAGTTGACTTTAGAGTTGAGTTATGCCATAGGTTCATTTTTCTTAACATGGTATCAGGGTCAAGCCTATCCCTAATTTTGAGTTGCCTAATGTTAAATCATCCATGTTTGTAACAACCTGACCGGTCGTTTTAAGTATTGCAGCCCCGTTCCCCCATTTACTGAATATTTTATGCTTAATTGTAATAATGTGACTTGTCGAGGAGGTTTCAGAATGAATTGGAACAATTAGTTCCAAGATCTAAAGCTTAAGTTGAAATAATTGACCGGATGATGAATTATGTATAAATGACCCCGAAATGGAATTTTGATGGTTCCAATAGCTCCGTATGGTGATTCGGACTTAGGAGTGTGTCCGGATAATTATTTGGAAGTCTGTAGTTGAATTTGGCTTGAAAAGGCAAATATTGGAAAATTAAAAGTGTTAAAATTGAGAAGCTTGATCGAGAGTTGACTTTCTGGTAAACGGGCTCGGATTTCAATTCTGGAAAATTTAATAGGTCCCTAAGTCAGTTATGACTTGTGTGCAAAATTTGAGGTCAATCGAAATTGATTTAATAGGTTTCGACAGCGATCGTAGAAGTTGGAATTCGTTAGTGTTGATTAGGCTTGAATTGGGATGCAATTCGCGTTTTGATGTTGTTATGTGTGATTTGAGGCTTCAGGTAAGTTGGTATCATGTTTTAGAACTTGCTGATATGTTTGGATGGGGTCCCGGTGACCTTGGGTGAGTTTTGAACAAATTTGGGTCTTTCGGCACTTTGATGATGTCCTGAAGTAGTTGAAGTGAAGAGGGCATATTTTTGGAGTGCTCTTGCGGCCGCAGAAAGGGGAATCTGCAGGTTTGATGGTCTGGCCTCGCAACCTTATATCTTTTAATCTATAAGGAATTTGGAGATGATCCAAAAATAAAAGTTGTAGTAGCCCTTTAAATCTAGTTTTCAGATAGTTAAACCATTCAACATTTCTACCAAAAGTTATGGTCAATTTACTGAATCCTAGTTGTGCAGTGGATGCTGAAGTGCGGCCGCACAATTTGGATCGCGACCGCGAAACTTGGAATGTGCGGACCGCACAGCACATTGGGAGATCAAATGTGGTACCATGTAAACGATGGTTTCATCTCATTTTTCATTTTTGGACCTAGAGAGCTCGATTTTTGGCGATTTTTCATGGGTTTTTCAAAGAATTCATCGGGATAAGTGATTCTAACTCGGTTTTGGATATATTACATGAATCCATTGTCATTTTCATTATTTAATTTGAGAGTTGAGTTGGAAATTTGGGGAAAATTGTGAAAACTTCATAGGCTTTAATTTGAGCATTTGAAAGTCGAGTTGTGATCGGATTTGAGTAATTTTGGTATGGTTGGACTTGTGGTTCAATGTGTGTTTGAATTTTGTCACTTTTGTCGGGGTTTCGAGACGTGGGCCCCACCGTTGACTTTTGGGTTGACTTTTTTGGATTTAATTGGAAAATTTAATATTTTCATATGGAATTGATTTCTATAATTTGTGTTGATTGTATCGAATTATTTGTGACTAGATTCGAGGCGTTTGGAGGCCAATTCGCGAGGCAAAGACTTATTGGAATATCGAATTTCATGGTTTGAGTCAAGTAACACTTATAAACTTTGTTTTGAGGGTATTAATTCCTGGATTACGTGTTATATGATTGGTATGGAAGTGACGCACATGCTAGGTGACGGGCCTATGGGTGTGCACCATAGGAATTGTGACTTACTTGATTTCGTGGAGTTGCATAATTAAATAATCATTGTCGAGTTACTTGTTTAATGTACAATTCTGTACTCGGTCACATTTATCATTTACATATCATATCTCAGTCTCTGTTGACATTCATTGATACATCATATCATTTTGTCGGGTTGATTTTCATGACATTGTGAGCCTGAGAGACCGGAGAGATTAATGATCGAGTGAGGTCAAGGGCCTGATTGTGAGTGATATTTATGGGATCGGGCTGCACGCCGCAACATGTTTTTATTATTTTATGCCTGAATCTGGCTTATTATAGTGCTTGGGCTGAAGGAGCCTCTCTGGAGTCTGCAACCCCCCTCCACAGTGAGCGCAATTTCTTTATATTTGAGATGGAGTTCCTTGGGCATGGAGTTGCTTTATTATTTGTATTTGGGATGGGGTTCTTTTGTCATGAAGTCTCCTTATTTATTTATATTTGGGAAGAGTTCCCTGGGCTATATTGGCCTTATATAATACTGAATGCCTGACTGTCAATTGATATTTATATTGAGGAATGAATCTTTCCTAGGTTGGATTGGCCATATATAGTACTCTCTCCATTTCAATTTATGTGAACCTATTTCATTTTTAGTTCGTGCCAAAAAAAATGACCTCTTTCCCTATTTGGAAATAATTTACCTTTATGCAATGATTTTGTAGCCACACAAAATATATGTGTTTCATTTTACATCACAAGTTCAAAAGTATTCTCTCTTTCTTTAAACTCCGTGCCCAGTCAAATGGGTTCACATAAATTGAAAGGGAGGGAGTATTGAGTACGTGAGGCTTCCATTGTAATGCAACACATATAGCTTCTACATTGGCATGTAGATATGGAGATGTCACATTCCTTATATCATTCAAATTTGATCTATTTTATTTGTGTTGAGTTTATCTTTTGAACTTGAAAGCATGTCTACAGTTCTATACTATTATTTATATACTGGAATGTACCTGTTGAGCTCGTCACTACTTTCAGCCCAAAGGTTAGTCTTGTTATTTATTGAGTACGTTGGGTCTGTTGTACTCATACTACACTCTGCACTTCGAGTGTAGACCCAGGTATCCCGGGATACGTCGGCTACTAGATTTCGGAGATTTATTTGTTGGAGACTATCGAGGTAGCTGCTTTGGCGTCTGCGGACCTTGCTCTTTCCTTTAAGTTATTTGTATTGTTCTACATTTTCAGACAGTGTTTGTATTGTACTCAGTAACACGAGATTTTGGGAGTGTATTGTATAAAGACATAGTATTTTGTATCAGAATTGCGGGATTTTACTCTTAAATTTATTTATTATGTTTTCAAAGTTAAAATAATTTTGTGATTTAATTTGGTTGTCGGTTTGCCTAATATTGAGATATGCGTCATCACGACATGCGAATTTTGGGTCGTGACAATGTTATTTTACTCCCACTTCAAATGTCCAGTTTAGGGTGTGTTGCCGGTGTTATGATCCCACATTAGTCATGTGTATACGTTGTAGTATTATTATATGGTTTTGGACAATCATGAAAGAGCTTTTTGGTTGGAGTTGGACCCAAACCATTTTGTTGACATATTCCATTAAGCCGTTAGAGAGGATATACTTGAGTATGTCTTTAACACTCTCCTCATGTGAAGGCGTGATTCCATTTTTAAAATCGAGCATGTGAATTTTTGGTAATGGGTGGTAGTGAGACTTGAACCCTAGACTTTATTTACTCCGATATCATGTTAAAAAAATGGATTTTTGGCCGAATTCAATCCGAAAAAATAACTCAAGAATGAGAATTGTCCAACACTATATAAGAAAATTATAAATACTCTTTCATGCTTTTCTGCTTTAGATTAAATGAGGGATGGATCCTTTCTTGATAGATATATGTATTGCATTAATTTGGTTATGGGCATAAAATTTTTCGTTTTGCTGCAATTTATAGCATTTTCAGGTGCCTACGCTAGATTAGCATTTGGTGCTTTGATAAATTTTGAGACTTCGTCATTTACTCATATTTTAACTTGGTAGTCTGATGTAGGTTTTGGACAGTGTAAATATGGTAACGTGAATTATACCT
>MU772305.1:40462-85737 GCA_026770625.1 Nicotiana glauca
AAGGAGAGATTTTGTCACATTTTGACAACACGGTAATTATCTTAGCACTATGCTAACCATAGAGTATCTAGTATCTTTTTCCTGCAAGGACCCATCCCACCAGTGATATTGTCTGTTTTGGGCATAGGCTAGCATGACTTTAAAGCGTGTCACTATCATGGTATAGTCAGTTTTCACACTGGTCAATGAAAAATAGTCAGCGTTTACCAAGTCAATAAAAAATAGCCACTATTTTGCTGCAACATGGACCGGTCCAGTATAATATACGGGAGTTCTGGTGCATTTGTGTACGAACTCCAGCATATTATGCTGGACCGGTATACTTTGCTAACTCCTGTAAAATTTGCGGGAGACTGGAGCACCAGTGCTCCAAACTCCAGTATATTATACTGGACAATTATACTTGCTGGAACTCCCACAAATTTTACGGGAGTTCCAGAATTATGCTGGAACTCCAGTAAATTTTACGGGAGTTCCAGAATTATGCTGGAACTCCAGTAAATTTTACGGGAGTTCCAGCATAGTTATCCTGGAGTTCAAGCATACTTATGCTGGAACTCCTGTAAAATTTGCGGGCGTATTTTTTCGGATTTTGAACAGTGTTTTCGCTCAGATTTAAAGTGGCAAAATTTCGATGACTTTTGAAACTTGGCTATTTTTCAATGACCAAAGGTAAATCTGGCTATTTTTGAATTTCTCCCTCACTAGAGCATAAGCCATGTTTACTTATATACCCAGTATCTCTATCTGTCACGACCCAATTCCCGAACCCGGCCGTGATGGCGCCTCTCGTGAAGACAAGGCCAGCCGAACAAAATGAAACACCTCTTTTAACAGTTAATTAACATAAATAAATCTAAAACATGTTTAATATAGCCATAAATGCGGAAGAAAGCGAATAAAATAAGGGAACCATCCCGACACAGCCTAAATCGGGGTGTCACAAGTCATGAGCTACTACATAATCTGTTATAGGTCTACAAAAACATAGCATCTGATACAATGGTCTGAAGATAATAAGTGATAGAGGATAAGGGAGAAACGGGGTTGCGGACGCCAACAACTACCTCGTAACTCCAACTCACCGCCTAGTCTGGAAGGAATCAACGCTCAGGTGTGGACTCTACTATGCCTGAATCTGCACACACGGTGCAGGGAGTAATGTGAGTACTCCGACCCAGTGAGTAATAATTATAAATAATGGCTGAATACATGAAATCTCGTAAAGGCACAAGGAAATACTATATTAAAGCAGTAAAACAATGAAGAATCAAATAACTCTCTTTTAAAACCGGTAAAACAGATACTTCGACAGATAAAAATTAGATAGAAATCTTCCCCTCGGGCTCAGTATCAATCTCTCAGAACAGTGTCAGCCCTTCGGGCTCAGCATCAATCTCTCAGAACATTATGAGCCCCTCGGGCTCAGTATCAGTCACTCAACATAGTATCAGCCCATCAGGCTCACTCTCAGATCATATGGGTACCCGCGCTCACTGTGGGGGTGCAGACTCTGGAGGAGCCCCTTACGGCCCACGCGCTATATCAAGCCATCTCGTGGCATATCAAATAACTCAGGCCCTCGGGCTCATATCACTCAACATATCCTCACTTATGGCCCTCGGCCTCACTCAGTCCAGAAAATCATCAGAAGCCCCTCGGGCGTCAGTAAAACAATGGTGCTTAGCTCAAACAACATTTTTAAATATCATTTGAGTCTCAAATTCAAGCAAAAGCAGCCGAGTTTGTAAAACAGTGTAATTCAATGGGACTGAGTTCAAGTAATATAACAAAATAGTGAGGAAACAGTGATAAAAGTCCACAGAGGATTCAAATAATCGGCATTAAGCCCAAATATGGCAATAAGCCCAAGTCATGGTGAAAACGATCAAAGCCTTAGTCAAATACGCGATAAAATAATCAATCGGGACGGACCAAGTCACAATCCCCAATAGTAAATGACCCCGCGCTCGTCATTAAGCACGTGTCTCACCTCAATACAGCACTACGTTGTGCAATCCGGCATTTCAAACCCTCATGAAATCATTTACAATCATTATTCACCTCAAGCCGGACAAAACTCTAGCTCGCTAGGCCCTTGCCCCTCGAATCGGCCTCCTCGCGCGTCGAATCTGACCAAAACCACAACGAATACGTCACAATAGCATAAGGGAACAATACCCAATCGAAAAATATCGAAAATCTTAAAATTAGCAAAACCCGAGCCCCAGGACCACTTCTCGAAACTTAATTTTTTTGCATCAACAGGTTCCTTATCTCGCCACGAGTTCATACATATCAAAATCACAAGAATCGGAGTTCAATTGACCCTTCCAATCTCCATTCTTAACTCTCTTAAGTTCAAGCCCTAACCTCCATTTTTAATCCTTGATTCCTTAGTTTTTCTGTCTTAATTCATGTAATAACACCTTAGAATTGTGTTTTAGGTTCAGAAATCCTTACTTCAATGAAGCTCCTTGAAATCCCTCTTCAAAATCGCCCACAATTCTCCAAGTCCGAAGTTAAAAATGAGAAACCCTTCAAAATTCGCGAAGATAAACTTAAATACCTTCTGCCCAGCTAAAATCGCTTCTGCGGTTAAATAGCCGCTTCCGCGACATCGCTTCTGCCGCAAAAGTTCCGCTTCTGCGGAAATCACTAAGGCCCCCAGGAACCGCTTTCGCGACTCCAATTCTGCATCAGCGGTACCGCTTCTACGGTCAACCCTTCCGCTTCTGCGAAAATCCACTTAAAGTCCAAAATCTCTTCTACGGCCACTTCTTCGCACATGGGGTACCGCTTCTGCGGTCCAAATTCCGCAGAAGTGAAAATACCAGAAGCAGCAGCAACATTAAACTTTACAAGTCCAAAAACTTCCCGTTAGCCACCCGAAATCACCCCGAGGCCCCCGGGACCTCAACCAAAAATACCAATACATCCTAAAACGTTATTCAAACTTGCTCCAATTATCAAAACACCTCAAACAATACCAAAACCATCGAATTTTATCCAATTCAAGCCTAAGTTCTTCTAAAACTTCCGAAATACGTATTCGATCAAAAACCCAACCAAATCACCTCCGAATAACCTGAAATTTTGCACACACATCCCAAATCACCTAACGATGCTACTGCAACTCTCGAAATTCCATTCTGACCCTCAGATCAAAATCTCACCCACCAACCGAAAATCGCCAAACTACTAACTTCTCCAAAACAAGCTAATTTCTACACCGGACCTCCAAAATCACTTCCGATCACACTTCTAAGCCACAAATCATCCCCAAATCTAACCGAATCACCGGAAACCACATCCTAGCCCTCTAACTTATAAGTCAACATCCGGTTGACTTTTCCAAACTAAGCCTTCCTTAAAGAGACTAAGTGTCTCATTTCCTACCAAAACCAAACCAAATCGACTCGATCACATCAAATACCGATAATGAAGCATAGAGAAGCATAAAATGGGGGAAACAGAGCGGTAACTCATGAGACGACGGGTCAGGTCGTCACATCCTCCCCAACTAAAACAAACGCTCATCCTCGAGTGAGTCAAAAAATATACCTGAAGCCTCAAACTGGTGAGGATATTTGCTCTGCATCTCCCGCTCGGTCTCCCAGGTAGCCTCCTCCATGGGCCAACCTCTACACTGCACCTTCACCGAAGCTATATCATTTGACCTCAATTTTCGAACCTAACGACCCAAAATAGCCACCGGCTCTATATCATAGGTTAGATCGTCACCCAACTGAACCATGCTGAAATCCAAAACATAGGATGGGTCCCCAACATACTTCCGGAACATAGAAACATGGAACATCAGATGCACACTCGACAAGCTGGGTGGAAAAGCAAGCATATGATCCACCTCTCCAATCCTCCGAAGCACCTCGAAAGGCCCAATGAACCGCGGACTAAACTTCCCTTTCTTTCCAAATCTCATAACACCCTTTATGGGCGAAATCTTCAGCAAGACCTTCTCACCAGCCATATAAGACACATCTCGAACCTTCTGGTCCGCATAACTCTTCTGACGCGACTGAGCTGTACGAAGTCTCTCCTGAATCAACTTCACCTTCTCTAAGGCATCCTGAACCAAATCTGTCCCCAATAGTCTAGTCTCACCGGGCTCGAACCAACCAACTGGAGATCTACACCGTCTCCCATACAAAGCCTCATACGGTGATATCTGAATGCTGGACTGATAGCTGTTGTTGTAGGCAAACTCTGCAAGCGGAAAAAACTCATCCCAAGAACCTCCAAAATCCATAACACAAGCACGCAACATGTCCTCTAATATCTAAATAGTACACTCGGGCTGTCCGTCCATCTGAGGATGAAATGTTATGCTCAACTCCACCGAAGTACCCAACTCCCGCTGAAAAGTCATCCAAAACTGGGAAGTGAACTGAGTATATCTATCTGAGATAATAGACACTGGAACACCGTGCAGTCGAATAATCTTCTGGATAAAGATCCCTACCAGCCGCTCTGAAGAATAGGTAGTACACACCGGAATGAAGTGCGCGGACTTGGTCAGCCGATCCACAACAACCCAAATCGAATCGAACTTCTTCAAAGTCCTAGGAAGACCACTCACAAAATCCATAGTGACTCTCTCCCACTTCCACTCGGGAATAACCATCTACTGAAGTAAGCCACCCGGTCTCTCATGCTCATATTTTACCTGCTGACAGTTGAGACACCAAGCCACAAATCCCACAATATATTTCTTCATTCTTCTCCACCAATAATGCTGCCTCAAATCCTGATACATCTTCGTGGAACCCGGATGAATAGAGTACCGCGAGCTATGGGCCTCCTCCAAAATCAACTCCCTAAGCCCATCCCCATTGGGCACATAGATCCGGACCTGCATCCTCAATACACCATCATCACCTATAGTCACATCTCTGGCATCATCATGCTGGACTTTGTCCTTAAGGACAAGCAAATGCGTATCATCATACTGAAGCTCTCTGTGCAATCATATAAGGAAGACCGAGAAACCACACAAGCCAATATTCGACTGGGCTCCAAAATATCTAATCTCACAAACCGATTGGCCAAAGCCTGAACGTCAACTGCAAAGGGCCTCTCCCCAACTGGAATGTACGCCAAACTCCCCATACTCACTACCTTTCGGCTCAAGGCATCGGCCACCACATTGGCCTTTCCCGGATGGTATAGAATAGTAATATCATAGTCCTTAAGCAACTCTAGCCACCTCCGCTGCCTCAAATTAAGATCCTTCTGTTTGAACAAATGCTGAAGACTGCGATGATCCGTGAATACCTCACAAGGTACGCCATACAAATAGTGCCTCCAAATCTTCAAAGCATGAACTATGGCAGCCAACTCTAAGTCATGAACATGGTAGTTCTTCTCATGGGGATTCAACTGACAAGAAGCATAAGCAATCACTCTACCCTCTTGCATCAACACACAACCATTCCCAACTCTCGAAGCATCACAATAGATGGTATAAGAACTTGAAACTGACGGCAAAACCAATACTGGAGCTGTGGTCAAAGCTGTCTTGAGCTTGTGAAATCTATCCTCGCACTCGTCTGACCATACAAATGGAGCACCCTTCTGAGTCAACTTGGTCAAGGGCGAGGCAATAAATGAAAAACCCTGAACAAACCGGCGATAATAACCCACCAAACCGAGGAAACTACAAATATCTGAGGCTGAGGACGGTCTAGGCCAACTCTGCACCGCCTCTATCTTTTTCGGATCAACTTTAATACCCTCGCTGGACACTACGTGCCCCAAGAAAGCTACTGAACCAAGCCAAAACTCACACTTGGAGAACTTTGTATAAAGCTTCTCCTCCCTCAATCTATGCAATACAACTCGCAAATGCTCCACGTGCTCCTCCTGACTACGTGAGTACACCAGAATATCATCAATGAATACTATGACAAATGAATCCAGATAGGGCCGAAACACACTGTTCATCAAATTCATGAACGTTGTTGGGGCATTGGTCAGCCCGAAAGACATGACAAGAAACTCATAGTGACCATATCTAGTCCTGAAAGCAGTCTTAAGAACATCTGAATCCCTGATCTTCAACTGGTGATAACCCGAACAGAGATCGATCTTGGAGAACACCCTCGCTCCCTGAAGCTGGTCGAATAAAGAAATCACTCTACTAGGGACATAGTCAGTCACACCACGCCACTCGATCCTCGGAACACCCGACATAGCCAAAGTGACTGTCTTAGCATGACAGTCTAGAATAGCATGACACAGAGATATCCAATCATGCCTAGAATAATATCAAAAACCACCATGCTCAATAGCAATAAATCAACTCGGGTCTCCGGACCCCCAATAGTCACAACACATGACCGATACACATGGTCTACAACAATAGTATCGCCCACCGGGGTAGATACATGGACAGGTAAAGCAAGACACCCTCGAGTCGTACCTAAATGATGAGTAAAATATGAGGACACATAAGAATAGGTGGAACCGGGATCAAATAAGATAGAGGCATCTATGTGGCAGACTAAAATAATACCTGTAATGATAACATCTGAAGCAGTAGCATCTGTCCTGCCTGGAATAACATAAAAATGAGCCTGGCCACCGCCTGATCGACCTCCACCTCTAGGGAGACCCCTGGCTATCTGACCTCCACCCCTAGATAGTTGAGCGGGTGCTGAAGTAATTGGAGCAGAAGACGAAGGCCGGCCCCTCTGCTGAGATGAACTAGCAGCACAACAAGGGCACTACCTCCATATATGTCCAAACTCTCCATACTCAAAAACAACTCCAGGTGCCGGAGCATGGGACTGAAAGGAACCTCTCGCACTGGAGTGACTGGCTGATGCATTCGGCATGGAAGATCCTTGAACAGACGGGAGGGGCTCAAGATGAACTCTGAGCTGGAAGGGCACTGAGTGAAGACTAGCCCTGCTGAAACCCATGATGACCATGCCTGAAGATGCCCCACGATACTTTGGGTGGTCCGACTGAGGAGGCCTGAAAGAACGACCTCAACCATGCTGGAATTGGCCCCTAGATGGAACACCACCAAAACTTCCAGAACCTCGAGGCCTCTCTCTCATCTCTATCCTGACGGCGAGCTGTCTCAATCTCACGAGCAATGTCAATCACATCCTTAAATGAAATACCCAGAACTCTCTCTTTAGTCATCAGAATACGAAGATGATAATTAAAACCATCCATAAACCTCTTGATCCTCTCGCGATCTGTCGGAACCATCTAGGAGGCATGACGAGCCAACTCAGAAAACCTCACCTCATACTGGGACACAGTCATATCTCCCTGTCGAAGCCACTCGAACTGCCTACGCAACTCCTCTCTGTGGGATTGCGTTACATACTTCTCCATGAAGAGAGTGGAGAACTCCTGCCAAGTCAAAGGTGCTGCACCTGCCGGCCTACACCGCTCATACGCCTCCCACCAAGTGAAGGCAGCCCCAGTGAACTGAAAGGTGGTAAATGCCACACCACTAGACTCAAGAATCCCTGCTATTCGAAGCCTACGCTAATACTTGTCTAGAAAACCCCGGGCATCCTCGCCCTCAGCACCATTGAACGAACTAGGCTGGAGCCTACCAAACCTCTCAAGACGACACTGCTCCTCGTCTGGCATAGCTGGAACCACGATCCTGAACTGGTGCAACCGTCTGAGCTGGAGGTGCTCCCGGCATCTGCAATCCCTGCACTACCTGCTCAGGTGTGCGAGCAGCGGGGGTCTAATTGGCTCCCCCGGCCTACAAAGTAGTTGCTGCGGTAATGGCTGAAACTGCCTGAGCCAGGCCAGTGCAAACTGATAAGATCTAAGCCAGGGCCTCCTGAAGACCCAGAATCACGATGGACACAACTGGTGCCTGAAATGGTGCTGCTGGAGCACCCATAGCTAGAGCCTGGTCCTGGGCTGGGGCAGCTGGTGGATCAACAGGTGCTGCCTTCGCTGCTTTGCCTGTACCACGACCACGACTGCGTCCTTGACCTCTGGTGGCCTCAGTGGGTGGTATTGGTGGTCGTCTGCCTCGTCCGGTATTAAGAGTCCTCGCCATCTGCGAGGGAATAGAATACAAAAGTTTAGTTCTCGAATCAACAAAGTCGCACGATAGGAATTTCAAGAATATGAAGCTTTTCCTAAAGGTTATGTAGCCTATCGAGGATAAATACAGACGTCTCCATACCGATCTGTGAGACTCTACTAAACCTACTCATGACTCGCGAGACCTATGTAACCTAGGCTCTGATACCAACTTGTCACGACACAATTCCTAAACCCGGCCGTGATAGCGTCTCTCGTGAAGACAAGGCCAGCCGAACAGAATGAAACACCTCTTTTAATAGTTAATTAACAAAAATAAGTCTAAAACATGTTTAATATAGCCATAAATGTGGAAGAAAACGAATAAAACAAGGGAACCATCCCGACACAGCCCAAACTGGGGTGTCACAAGTCATGAGCTACTACAGAATCTGCTATAGCTCTACAAAAACATAACATCTGATATAATGGTCTAAAGATAACATAAGTGATAGAGGATAAGGGAGAAACAGGGTTGCGGATGCCAATAACTACCTCGTAACTCCAAGTCACCGCCTGGTCTGGAAGGAATCATCGCTCAGGTGCAGAATCTACTATGCCTGAATCTGCACACACGATGCAGGGAGTAATGTGATTACTCCGACCTAGTGAGTAATAATTATAAATAATGACTGAAAGCATGAAATCTCATAAAGGCATAAGGAAATACTATATTAAAGCAGTAAAATCAGTTAAAGCAGTAAAATAGTGAAAAATCAAATAACTCTTTCAAAACCGGTAAAACAGATAATTTGACAGATGAAAATTAGATAGAAATCTGCCCCTCGGGCTCAGTATCAATCTCTTAGAATAGTATCATCCCCTCGGGCTCAGTATCAATCTCTTAGAATAGTATTAGCCCCTCGGGCTCAGTATCAGTCACTCAACATAATATCAGCCCATCAGGCTCACTCTTAGATCATATGGGTACCCGCATTCACTGTGGGGGTGCAGACTCTGGAGGGGCCCCTTACGGCCCAAGCGCTATATCAAGCCATCTCGTGGCATATCAAATAACTCAGGCCCTCGGGCTCATATCACTCAACATATCCTCACTTATGGCCCTCGGCTTCACTGAATCCAGAAAATCATCACAAGACCCTCGGGCGTCAGTAAAACAATGGTGCTCAGCTCAAACAACATTTTTAAATATCATTTGAGTCTCAAATTCAAGCAAAAGCAGCCGAGTTTGTAAAACAGTGTAATTCAATGGGACTGAGTTCAAGTAATATAACAAAATAGTGAGGAAAGTCTACAAAGGATTCAAATAATCGGCATTAAGCCCAAATATGGCAATAAGCCCAAGTTATAGTGAAAACAATCAAAGCCTTAGTCAATTACGCAGTAAAATCATCAATCAGGACGGACCAAGTCACAATCCCCAATAGTAAACGACCCCGCACTCGTTATTAAGCGTGTGTCTCACCTCAATACAGCACAACGTTGTGCAATCCGGGGTTTCGAACCCTCAGGACATCATTTACAATCATTACTCACCTCAAGTCGGCCAAAACTCTAGCTCGCTATGCCCTTGCCTCTCGAATCGGCCTCCTCACGCGTCGAATCTGACCAAAACCACAACGAATACGTCACAATAGGCTAAGGGAATAATACCCAATCGAAAAATATCGAAAATCCTGAAATTAGCAAAATCCGAGCCCCGGACCTGCTTCTCAAAACTTAGAAATTTTCACATCAACGGGTTCCTTATCTCGCCACGAGTTCATACATATCAAAATCACAAGAATCGGAGTTCAATTGACACTTCCAATCCCCATTCTTAACTCTCTTAAGTTCAAGACCTAACCTCCATTTTTAATCCTTGATTCCTTAGTTTTTTCAGTCTTAATTCATGTAATAACACCTTAGAATTGTGTTTTAGGTTCAGAAATCCTTACCTCAATGAAGCTCCTTGAAATCCCTCTTCAAAATCGCCCAATATTCTCCAAGTCCGAAGTTAAAAATGAGAAACCCTTCAAAATTCGCGAAGATGAACTTAAATACCTTCTGCCCAGCTAAAACCACTTCTGCGGTTAAATAGCCGCTTCTGCGACATCATTGCTGCGGCAAAATTTCCGCTTTTGCAGAAATCACTAAGTCCCCCAGGAACCACTTCTGCGACTCCAATTTCGCATCAGCGGTACCCCTTCTGCGGTCAATCCTTCCGCTTCTGCGAAAATCCACTTAAAGTCCGAAGCCGCTTCTGCGGCCACTTCTTCGCACATGCTGCACCGCTTCTGCGATCCAAATTCCGCAGAAGCAAAAATACCAGAAGCAGCAGTAACATCAGACTTTACAAGTCCAAAAACTTCCCGTTAGCCACCCGAACTCACCCCGAGGCCCCCGGGACCTCAACCAAAAATGTCAATACATCCTAAAACGTTATTCAAACTTGCTCCCATTATCAAAACACCTCAAACAATACCAAAACCATCGAATTATATCGAATTCAAGCCTAAGTTCTTTTAAAACTTCTAAAACACATATTCGATAAAAAACCCAACCAAATCACCTCCGAATTATCTGAAATTTTGCACACATCCCAAATCACCTAACGAAGCTACTGCAGCTCTCGGAATTCCATTTCGACCCTCAGATCAAAATCTCACCCACCAACCGGAAATCGCCAAAATACTAACTTCGCCAAAACAAGCTAATTTCTACCCCGGACCTCCAAAATCACTTTCGATCACACTCCTAAGCCACAAGTCATCCCCCGAAGCTAATCAAATCACCGAAAACCACATCCGAGCTCTCTAACTTATAAGACAACTTTCGGTTGAATTTTCCAAACTAAGTCTTCCTTAAATAGACTAAGTGTCTCATTTCCTACCAAAACCAATCTAAATAGACTCGATCACATCAAATACCGATAATGAAGCATAAAATGGGGGAAATGAAGCGGTAACTCATGAGACGACGGGTCAAGTCATCACACTATCGTGTTTTGTTAATGTAAGAGTCGCTTAAGGCGTCACATATATTCCCTTGGGACTCAGTATCCTCGCTGAGATTTTCCCACCACCGTTCAAGAGATTATATCACTAAAAGTGGGGCGAATCTCTAGTTTTTGAGAACCCCTAGTTTGTATTATTTAATACTGCAAATACATGAGATGAGTATTGAAACGAGATAGACCCAAATGGATATTAAGTTTTTATATAGTCGATCCCAAAGTTGTTTGGGATTGAGGTATAGCTTTCCCCTAAGTTGTGGGATTTGAAATTATAAAGCAAATATCTTTTATCTGTGGATTATGTTCTGTATTACATTACATTACATTACACTATATAATAAGTGAAACCCATGAGGACGACGAAGGGTAAAACAATAAGTACAAGCTTTAAAAGGTTGTAGCCCATCCTCTTCTTCGGTGGTAAATACTTGTCCGAGCAAAATGATTATCCTTCCACGTGTTTATTAAAGACAACAACCTAAATGGATTCTTCTATGCCATCTAACGCAACTTTGTCTGGTTTAATTTCCCCTACCAGTTGGATGGAAATGTTGTCGGAGTGGTGGAGGATTTTGTTAAATCTACCACAACGGCCAATGATATATAACTTGTAAGAAATTATTTTTTTACAATTGTTCTTTGTGATAAGCTATGGTTGCAATGCATTCATTGATTCCATCCATTGGTAAGAAAGATTAATTTTGATTTGTTATAAAATAAAGACAAGTATAGAGAAAAACTGATATATTATTCGAATTTATTTATAAAAGAAAGGAAGTTGCTGTGTAAGCTGCTACTATACCAAATATGGATAATCTTCTACCGAGAGTAATGTTTATCCATAACAGAGTACTGAAAGGATTAGGTCATTGTACCCGGTATGGATAATCTTTTACCGGTTATGTTTATTCATAACCGGGTACCGAAATGATAAGCTTCTTCAGGAGGTTTATTTCCAATAGAGTACTAAATAAATAAACATATTTACGGCGGAGTCCCATATGGATAAGCTTCTTCCGAAAGCTTATTTACAACGGAATATTAAATCAACATCCATAATATAATATATTTATAACACTCCCCCTTGGATGTTCACTAAAAGATAATGTGCCTCATTAAAACTTCACTAGGAAAAACCACGAGAGAAAAAATCCTAGTGAAGGAAAAAGAGTACACATATTTAGTAATACGAATTGTCGGGTGCCTCATTAAAAACTTTATAAGGAAAACCCCATGGGAAAAAATCTTAGTAAGGAAAAAAGAGTGCATCGCATATTTTACTCCCCCTGATGAAAACCTTGTTTCAAATATTTGAGTCTCCACATTCCAATCTTGTATACCATCTTCTCAAAAGTTGAAGTTGGCAAAGATTTAGTGAATAAATCTGCTCGATTATTACTAGAACGGATTTGTTGCACATCAATGCCACCATTTTTCTGAAGGCCGTGTGTGTAGAATAATTTTGGTGAAATGTGCTTCGTTCTATCTCCTTTTATAAATCCTCCCTTCAATTGGGCTATGTATACAACATTGTCTTCGTATAAAATTGTGGGTCTTTTCTCACATTCCAAACCAAATTTTTCTCGAATAAAATGAATTATTGATCTTAACCATACGCATTCCCTACTTGCTTCATGAATAGCTATTATCTCAGCATAATTTGAAGAAGTAGAAACAATAGATTGCTTTGTGGAGCGCCATGATGTGAAGGTACCTCCATATGTAAACACGTACCTAGTTTGAGATCGAGCTTTCTGGGGATCAGATAAATAACCTGCATCTGCATAACTAACAAGATCTGCATTATCTTTGTTAGCATAAAACAAACCCATATCAAGAGTTCCCTTTAAATATCGCAATATATGCTTAATCTCGTTCCAATATCTTCGTGTAGGAGAAGATCTGTATCTTGCTAGTAAATTAACAAAAAATGCTATGTCAGGCCTTGTAGCATTTAGCAAGATACATTAGTGCACCAATTGCACTGAGATAGGGTATTTCGGGACCAAAAAGTTTCTCATCCTCTTCTTGAGGTCGGAACAAATCCTTATTCACTTCAACTGATCGAACAACCATTGGTGTACTCAATGGGTGCGCTTTGTCTATGTAAAAGTGTTTTAAGATCCTTTCTGAATATGCAAATTGATGGATAAAGATCCCGTCTGCTAAATGTTCAATTTGCAGACCAAGACAAAGTTTTGTCTTTTCAAGATCTTTCATCTCAAATTCTTTCTTAAGATATTCAATTTCCTTTTGGAGCTCTTCTAGAGTTTATATCATCAGCATAAACAACAAGTATAACAAATTCTGATGCCATTTTCTTTATAAAAATACATGGACAAATAACATCATTTATGTAACCTTCTTTCAGCAAATATTCACTAAGGCGATTATACCACATGCGCCCAGATTACTTTAAACTGTACAATGATCTTTGTAATCTAATTGAATACATTTCCTGAGATTTTGAATTTGCCTCAGACATTTTAAATCCTTCAGGGATTTTTATATAAATTTTATTATCAAGTGAACCGTACAGATAAGCTGTAACTACATCCATTAGATGTATTTCAAGCTTTTCATGTAGTGCTAAAGTGATGAGATATCAAAATGTTATGGCATCCATAACATGTGAATATGTTTCATCAAAATCGACTCCAGGTCGTTGTGAGAATCCTTGTTCAACAAGGCGAGCTTTGTATCTTTCAACTTCATTTTTGTCATTCCTTTTTCACACAAAAACTCATTTATGACCAACTGGTTTTATACCAGCAGGTATTTGGACTACTGGTCCAAAGATGTCACGATCCAGATTTCCCACCATTAGGATTGTGATGGCGCCTACTCATGGTAGCTAGGCAAGCCAACTTATTTACCTTTTCATCATTAAACAATTATCTTAACAGTCTATAGCATCAATATAAAACATTAATTCTAATGAGAACAATAGCGGAAGTCTGTCTGATAAATACGAATCAAAATGCGGAACAGTTAAATATATCCTCTACCCAAGATTTGGTGTCACATTACTCACGAACTTCTAAGAATAAACTAAATACAAAGGTCTGAAAGAAATATAACAGTTGTCTGTCTCGAAACAATGAGGCAAGAGTCAAATAAGAAAAACATAAAGAAGAGACGTCGGGCCTGCGGACGCCTGCAAGGCTACCTCAGTCTCGTGATAATGAAATCCTGCTCCCGTACTACTGCTGTTGCTGCTCCTCAAAACCTGGACCTGTGCAAAAATGCATAGAAGTGTAGCATCAGCACAACCGACCCCATGTGCTGGTAAATGTCTAGCCTAACCACGACGAAGTAGTAACGAGGCTAGACTGGACGCCACATAAACCTATGCTGTTATAAATATACAACAAAATATCGAATACAAGGCAATTAACAACATGGGAGGGGAAACATGCTAAGGGGAGATGCAATATCAACAGTAATCCCAAGTAACAAACTATTGTAGCTTAGACTCACAATGAACAAGGAATCAATACTCAATACAAACACATGGCATCAATAACTGTTGCGGCGTGCAACCCACTCCACAAATATCACTGTTGCGGCGTGCAACCCGACCCATACCATTTATCAGGTATCACTGTTACGGCGTGCAACCCGACCCTCATATATCATTGTTGCGGCGTGCAACCCGATCCTCAATACCATTGTTACGGCACACAACCCGCTCCTTAATATCATTTAACAGTCTGGTTCCCCAAACAAAAATCACAATTAAAGGACATAACAATAAGCAAACATTTGACAAAAATCCTGGCAAGGGAAAAGAATCCAAAAAGTTCAACCAAATGTTACGGCAAGGGAATAATCAACAACGCTTTCTTTTTCTTACTTTTATTATCTTATAATTCACTCTACCATTTTGAGCCAACACTCCAAG
The DNA here is from genome assembly GCA_026770625.1 of Nicotiana glauca. Classification (NCBI taxonomy): domain Eukaryota; kingdom Viridiplantae; phylum Streptophyta; class Magnoliopsida; order Solanales; family Solanaceae; genus Nicotiana; species Nicotiana glauca. The sequence continues at coordinate 55,411 of MU772305.1, forward strand.
GAATCCAGTCATTTCATATACTTTTAATATTCGTATTACAATTCGAGCCAATGCTCCCAGGAATCAAATAATTATTTTACCGTTCACATGTTATTCACAACATATAGGATTTCTCCAATAAACACGGAGGTCACAACCAAGTCATGGTAAATCACCTTATAAGGACTCACGATCATGCTAGACACCAATGTATAGATACTCGTCACCATTCCTATACATCGTACTTGATCACATAGCAATTAGCAACAAGACTCAACTCCTATTCCCTCAAGCTAGGGTTAAACCAAACACTTACCTCAAGCCTTGAAATCCACTTAATCCTCAACTATTGCTTTACCTCGAGGTTCCACCTCCAATACAGTGATATCTAGGCACAATCAATTTAATAATATCAATAAAGACTCAATGGAAACGTTCCATAGCTTAAATATGAATTTTCTAGCATTATTCCAAAAATCCAAAAATTAGACACCGGACCCACATGGTCCAAACTCGAGGCTCGGACCAAAACCCAATCACCCATAACCCCACGAGTCCAAATATATAATTTGTTTTAAGATTCGACCCCAAGTTGAGGTTGAATCACCCAAAATTCTCAAAATCCTAACTCTACCCAAAACCCATAATTTCTACCTTGATTTTCATGATTTAGGGCTAGGATTTCAGTAATTAATGAAGGAAATTTAAGGAAACAAGTTGAACAATGCTTACCCAAGAAGTTTCGATGAAAGGGAGCTTCAATGGACGCTTAAGTGCTTGGAGAAGAAGGGCTTCCGTGTATTTTTATGAAAATCCCGAGCTACTGTTCTGTTTTTAACTTAAAAATTCGCTGGGCAAAATTGCCCTTCGCGTTCGCGGGAGAGGGCCGCGTTCGCGAAGGGTAAACTGGGCAATGCATCGCGAACACGTGAAGGGGAACGCGAACGCGTAGAAGAAAATGCTGGGGGCCCAGGGTCTGTTATACACGAACACGATAAGGGGATCGCGAACGCGGTGAAGAGGGAGGCTGAACTACGCAAACGCGTGAGTACAGGCGCGAACGCGATGAAGGATGAGGCTGAAGCTTCGCGAACGAGTGAGTTCTAGCGCGAACGCGATGAGTAAAATCACTGGGCACCTATTGCAGATTTTCTGCAGTTTTCCTAAGACCAAAACCACCCCGATACCTATCCGAAACTCACCCGAGCCCTCGGGGCTCCAAACTAAATATGCACACTGACTCAACAACATCATACAAACTTGCTTGAGCGATCAAATCGCCAAAATAACATCAAAATCAATGAATTGAGCCTTAAATCCAAGAAACCTTTCCAATTTTTCCAATTTAAGGCCGAAACATGTCAAACGACGTCTGTTTTCAACCAAACTTTACAGGAAGCACTAAAATAATATATAAGACTTGTATCGGGCGTCGGAACCAAAATACGAGCCCGATACCATTACTTTTTGATCAAATTTCATTTTCATTTTCCTTAACAATTTCAGAAAAATAATTTAACAAAAAAATTCTTTTACTCGGGTTCTAGACCTCGGATTTCGACTCCGGGCACATGCCCGAGTCCCATATTTTTCTACGGACCTTTCGGGACCGTCCAATCTCGGGTCCGGGTCCGTTTACCAAAAATGTTAACGAAAGTCAACTGTAATTATATTATATCAAAATTCTTTAAATTTTTCACAGAATTCACATATTTCAATATAAAAGTTTTTCGGCTACGCGCCCGGACTGCGCATGCAAATCGATGCAAGTAAAAATAAGGTTTTCAAGGCCTCGGAAGCACGGAACGAGTGAAGAAACATGTGATGACCCTTTGAATCGTCACAAAAGACCTCTCTTTTAGAAAGTGACTTTAATTCCGATTGAATTACCTCTTGCCATTTTGGCCAATCAGATCTTTGTCAACATTCTTCGACAGATCGAGGTTTGAGATCCTCACTATATTGCATAATATTAAGTGCAACATTATATGCAAAAATATTATCCACCACTATTTCAGACCGATTTAAATTAATCCCATCACCGGTTAGACTTATTAAAAGTTCCTCATTCACATGAGCTTCGGATTCATTGATTTCTTCAGGAATCTCTGAACTAATCAGATCTTGGGTCTCTTCAAGAGATCCCTTCATAGTATTGTTTTGATCATTTGTCGATTTTCTTTTTTGAGGATTTTGATCCTGAGAACGCAAAGGTCTGCCACGTTTCAGGTGTGCTTTAGATTCGCTAGCTCTCATGCTAGTAGATGATCCTAGTGGGACATCAATTCGAATATGCACATTCTCTGCAGAGATATGTGACTTAGTTATCCTTTTCAAATTAGTAAATGAATCTGGCATTTGATTTGCTATATTCTGTAAATGGATGATCTTCTGGACCTCCTGATTACGTATAGGGGTACATGGATCAAAGTGAGATAATGATGAAACTTTCCACACAATTTCTCTTTTGATTTCCTTTTTCTCTCCCCCTAATTGTGGGAAATTTGTTTCATCAAACCGACAATCTACAAATCGAGCAGTAAGTAAATCTCCTGTCAATGGTTCAAGATAACGAATAATAGAGGGTGATTCAAGCCCATCATATATTCCTATCCTTCTCTGTCGTCCCATCTTACTGCGTTGTGGTGGTGCTACTGGCACATATACAGCACATCCGAAAATTCATAGATGGGCAATATTTGGTTCATGACCAAAAACTAATTGTGACGGAGATTATTATAATGTGTCGGTCTGAGACGGATAAGTGATGTTGCATGCAAGATAGCATGGCCCCAAGCAATAGTGTGCAATTTTGTTTTCATAAGTAGTGTTCTTGCTATCAATTGCAAGCATTTATTAAATGACTCTGCAAGGCCATTTTGAGTATAAATATAAACTACATGATGTTCCACTTTTATCCCAACTGATAGAAAATAATCATCAAAAGCGTGAGATGAGAATTCTCCAGCATTATTAAGGCGAATAACCTTTATAGGATAACCTGGCAATTGTACCCTTAATCGAATTATTTTGGCTAATAGCTTTGCAAACGCCAGGTTGTGAGATGATAGTAGGCACACATGAGACCATCTTGAAGATGCATCTATTAGGATCATAAAATATCTAAACAACCCACTTGGTGGATGAATAGGTCCACATATATCCCTATGTATACACTCTAAAAAGACAGGAGATTCAATGCCAATCTTCATTGGTGATAGTCTAGTGATCATTTTGCCGTGATAACAAACATCACAAGATAATTCGGCATTTATAAGAATCTTCAGGTTCTTTAATGGATGCCCACTAGAATTTTCAGTAATTCATCTCATCATTATTGATCCAGGATGGCCCAAATGGCCGTGCCAAAGCACAAAAGTATTTGAATCCGTAAACTTCTGGTTTACGGTAGAGTGTGCTTCAATTGTACTAATTTTTGAATAATATAAGCCAGAAGATAAAGTTGGTAACTTTTCTACAATGCATTTCTGGCCAGAAATATTCTTTGTAATACAAAGATATTCCACGTTCATTTCATCTATTTTCTAAACATGATACCCATTTCGGCGGATATCTATAAAACTCAACAAGTTTTTTCGAGACTTGGAGGAGAACAATGTATTGTCTATAATAAATTTTGTTCCCTTAGACAGAAATATAATGGTTCTTTCGGAGCCTTCAAACAAACTTATATTACCAGAAATTGTTGAAACATTTACTTTTTCCTTATGCAAACAAGAAAAGTATTTCTGATCCCTGAATATGACATGAGTTGTTCCACTATCAATAACACAAATATCTTCATGATTTTTCTTTGATCCAAACATAATTTGAGGATTATCCATATTCTTCAAAATGACATAAATAAAATATATTATAGTAAGAATCATTATCAAAGCATAACTTTTATTTATGTACAACAATTACATAACCATACTATCTATTACAAACAACAAAAATTAAAATATTTACATTTCTACAGATTCACCACCGATTGCATGACTTATTTCTCCTTCTGGGAGTGCAAAGTAATCAGCTACATCCAAATGCATGAACTCCAAATTATCTTCAGAAATAAAATTTGCTTCAACATTTTACACTGTCTTCTTCAGGGAGGCTTGGTAAAGCTCAACCAAGTGCGTTAGCGTACGACAGGTACGTGACCAGTGCCCTTTTCCTCCACATCTATAACATGCATTTTCTGCATTTGGTGCTTGCACCGCTTCATATTTTTGTTCCTTCCTTTTCCACTGCTGGTGGCGAGGAGGGTTCTTTTGTGCATTATTATTACCATGATTAGGGTTTCTTCCCCGACCACGGTCATGACCACGACTAGGGCCACGACCTCTTCCACGTTTAGCCTGGTGGAAGTTCGTCTCATTCACTTCAGGGAATGGACAAGAACCAGTGGGCCGACTTTCATGATTTTTCATTAATAGCCTATTATGTTGCTCGACTATAAGAAGATATGAGATAAGTTCAGAATACTTTTTAAACCCCATCTCTTGATATTGCTGCTGCAGGAGCATATTCGAGGCGTGAAAAGTGGTGAAAGTTTTCTCCAACATATCATGATCAGTAATATTATCACCACATAATTTCAATTGGGAAATAATTCTGAACATAGAAGAATTATACTCAGTGATTGATTTAAAATCTTGTAGCCTTAGATGAGTCCAATCATATCGTGCATGTGAAAGAACGACCATCTTCAAGTAGTCATATCTATCTTTCAAATTATTTCACAGTATGACTGGATCTTTAACAGTAAGATATATCATTTTCAGGCCCTCATCTAGGTGATGGCGTAAGAATATCATTTCTTTGGCACGGTCTTGGTTTGATGCCTGATTTTTGTCTTTGATAGCGTCTGCCAGACTCATCGCCTCAAGATGAATTTCAGCATCAAGCACCCAAGACATGTAGCTTTTGCTCGATATATCCAGGGCTACAAATTCAAGTTTAGAAAGATTTGAAATTATTTAGAAAAAGAAAGTTCGTACCCCTAATACTTTCAAAGTATTTGCTCGAGATGGTAGAGTCTCGTGCTGATAACGTGTTATAAAATAAAGACTGTAAAGTAAAGACAAGTATAAAGAGAAACTGATATATTATTCGAATTCAAACCGATGTACATAATGAACTGAAATCTCTTCTATTTATAGAAGAAAGGAAGCTGCTGTGTAAGCTGCTACTGCAAGCTGTTGTTTAAGCTGCTACTATACCAGATATGGATAATCTTCTACTGAGAGTAATGTTTATCCATAACAGAGTACTGAAAGGATAAGCTCATTGTATCCGGTATGGATAATCTTTTATCGGGGATAATGTTTATTCATAACCGGGTACCGAAATGATAAGCTTCTTCAGGAGGCTTATTTCTAATAGAATACTAAATAGATAAACATATTTATGGCGGAGTCCCATATAGATAAGAAGCTTATTTACAATGGAGTATTAAATGGACATCCATAATATAATATATTTATAACATGATTTTCTTATTTCTAATCTTTATTGCAGAAAATGAACAAGCTTTTAGGAGATATGAGCTCTTCCATTGCATAATTTAAATACAGGTACTCCGGAATTAAGCCCTGCCCTTACTCAAGTTATGTATAATTTTTCCTTCTTTCACTCCGGGGCAAATTTACTTCCAATAGAAGTCTAATTTAAGAACAGAGTTAAATAAATTAGTGTAAAATCCAAGTGGTACGTTCTTAAAAAGTTATTTGTGACATAAAAATTTACAAATGAAAAAAAAAAGTACTCAATAATTTCTGATATGTTGCATTTGAATCTTATTAATAGGACAAAAGCTACCACTTTTCGTCCTACATTGATGTGTCTGGAGTTTTTAGGTCGTAGTTTCATTCCTTTCTATAATCTTTCACCTTTGTACAATAATTATACTTGCACTTTGAACTCTATAGTTGTCATTGGGCATTCGCACTTTCTCCATAAAATCATTAGTTTATAATATGTGATTCAAAATTTTAAACAGAAGAAATATATTATTACTTGCACTTTGAACTCTAATCTTTATGCATTCAGAGTTTCATAGATTGAGAAAGAATAATTATATTATTACCCATGCTAAATTATTCCATCATCTACACCGTAAAGACCTTGAAAGAAATGTGCTTAAGACAAAATCTGAACTAAGACTATACTTTTGATAAACAAACATTTTAAATCAAATATTTCCAGGAAAAGGAGAAGTTTACCAGCTGTCCTTCTGGATCTTATCCTATGCCTTTTACTTTCCTGGTGGAAAAAAGTTCCAATATAAGAAGGGTAGACCGATAAATGTCCCCATTGGCTTCTATCATGACACCGTTTGCCCAAGTTATCAGAAGAAAAATTGTTGTCTCAAGACAATTACTACTAGAGTAGTTTAGTTATTTTCTTTTATAACGACTCGACCGGTCATTTTGAGATCTAGCGCGTCGTTCAGCGGTCTGAGGCCATGAGCAGCTTCATTTCAGGTATATTGACTTGTGTGTATGGTCGGAATTGAAATTCAGGGAGATCAACGTTAAATTTAAATAAAAATTCTCATTTCAGAAGCCTTACGTTGGAGAAAATGGCTAAGATTGGAATTTTGAGTAAACGACCTCGGAATCAAAATCTAAAGGTTTCAGCAGGTTCGTATGATGACTTCGAACTTGGGTGAATGCCCGGATCGGGTTTTGGATGACCCGGGAGCGTTTTGGCACTTATTGAGGAAGTTGTCATTTTGGAAGAAATTTCATAAGTTTGGTTTGAAATGCATTTCAGTGTTATCGGTGTCCCTTTGGAATTCCGAGACTGGGAGTAGCTCCGTATAGTGATTCTGGAGTTGGGAGCGCGATCAGAAGTGAATTCGGAGGTCTGTAGGTCATTTTGAAGCCATTTGGCTAAAGATAGAAATTTGAAGGTTTTTGAGAAGTTTGACCGGAAGTGGACTTTTTGATATCGGGTTTGGAATCCAATTTCGAAAGTTGGAGTAGGCCCGTAATGTCAAATATGACTTGTGTGCAAAATTTGAGGTCAATCGGACGTGATTTGATAGGTTTAAGCATCAGAAGTACAAGTTGGAAGTTCAAAGTTCATAAAGCTTGAATTGGAGGTTGATTCATGATTTTAACGTTGTTTGGTATGATTTGAGGCTTCGAGCAGGTCCCTGTTATGTTTTTAGAGTTGTGCGGGTGTTTGGTTTGGAGCCCCGGGGGCTCGAATGTGATCCAGGATAGGTTCGGAGTGATTTGCTAAGAAATAGGGCTGCTGCTTTTGGTATGATCGCAATTGCGATTCTTGGGTCGCAAATGCGACCTCGCATTTGCGAGTTCCTTCTCGCATTTGTGAGCCTGGGCTTTAGGGGGAAAGTTCGCAATTGTGAAACAGGGGATGGGAATTGAGAGATTGTGATCTTCGCATTTGAGAAGATTTTCGTCGCAAATGCGACAAGGGCAAGGCAGGCTAGGCTTCGCATTTGCGAAGCTTTTGTCGCAATTGCGAGCCTGGAGTCGCAAATGCTACTTCTGCGTCTGGAGCAGTGGCTTTTTATTCCGAGACTTAGCCCATTCCCCTCATTTCCCACTTGGCCTTAGGCGATTTTTGGAGCTTTTGGAAGAGGGTCTTCACCTAACACCTTGAGGTAAGTAATTTCTACATAACATGAGTTACATAGATTGTGGGTAGATTAACATGTGAAAATTAGAAAAAATTAAGGGTTTTAGATGAAAACCTAGAAAATTTGATATTCTTGGAATTTGACCACGATTTTGGGTATGGAATTTAGAGAAAATTATATATTTGAGTTCATGAGGTTACGGGTAAAGTTTATCTTCGAAAAATTTCGGAATCCGGGCACGTGGACCAAAGGGCATTTTTGTCAACTTTTCGTTCAGGGTTAGGAATTGTTACAAATTGGGTTGTAAAGTTTAATTGAGCACATATTAATGGATTTATATAATCATTGGCTAGTTTTGGAGCATTGTGCATTGGTGCAAGTCTTCGGAAAGGCGTGGAATGCCGGTTTGGATCTTCAGAGCGAGGTGAGTCTCCTTTCTAACTTTTTGAGAGGGAATTGTCCCCATAGGTGAGTTAAATTTGTTATGTGATCCTATTTGTGGGGGCTACGTACGCACGAGGTGACGAGAGTCCGTGAGTAGCTACTATTATGCTATTGTCCGGATAGTTTTAGGACCCAAAAACATGCTATACTTGGAATATCTGTAATCCAATTGACATTTGAATTTCTTAAATCACATTGAATTAATAAATGGACTTCTACAAGACTAAAGCTTCTTTTCCTTAAATTATTAAAGAGAATTGGCCTTCCTTGGAAAATCGCTCTATGTTGACTTCTTGACTGATTGTCTGTCTCCGTGTGTTTATTTTTGGAACGGGCCGAACGCCTCGGCAATTAAATATATGCATCTATAGGCGCGTCGTCGACCCTCGAAAAGTGCACATTCATTTCTGTTGGATCGGGCTGACGCCTCGGCATGATTTACATTTGTATTGCTGCCTTGAACTTATTAAAGTTATTATTGCCTCATCCTAACTCGAGATTAATTTTTAATAATATAAAGGAATTTTGGAAATTTCCTATAAAAGAATTATATGTTTACTTGTTTCCTTTATTTGGATTAAAATTATGTTTATAAAAATCCACAGATTAATACATTAAGGATAAATCATTGGACCATTAGTGAGTGTCAAAGTTGACCATCTCGTCTCTACTTCTTCGACATTTGGCGGGATACTCATTGAGTACTCATTGTTTACGTACTCATACTATACTTCTGTGCATTTTTGTTGCACAAGTATATGTGACTCTAGTGGCCTACTGGGCGTAGTAGCATAGATGATTCTGGGACTAGGTGAGCTGCATTATTCGAGACGGCCACAGCGAGAGCAGTCCCTTCCACTATACTGTATTTACTTCCTGTCCACTGTATTCCGAACGGATGTTTTATTTTATTTTCTTGTCAGTAGAAGCTCATGCACTTGTGACACCGAGTTCTGGGATGGTTTGAAGTATTGTATTAACTGCTTAACATTTAAATTTGATTTGAGACTATATTCTTTAAAAATTCTAAATATGGAAGGAAAATCCTAGATTTCAAAAGTGTTAAAACGAGATTTTGATTAAGTAATTTGGTTGGCTTGCCTGACAGCTATGTCCGGCGCCACCACGACCCCTAGTGGATTTTGGGTCGGGACAACATGGTATCAGAGCACTAGGTTCACGTTGGTCTCACGAGTCGTGAGCAAGTCTAGTAGAGTCTCGTGGATCGGTACAGAGACGTCTGTACTTATCCTCGGGAGGCTACAGGGCTATTAGGAGTACTTCCCTTCTTGATTTCCTTATCGTGCGGTTCAATTCCTTTGAGGCTTATGCCTTTGATTTCTTCCTACTCAATCTTACGCGAGCGCTTGTTGTAAATCAAAAATTGAAGGATTGTAATGGTACTATAAATGTGGTGCGGGATGATTTTCCCTGTATAGTTGATTGGACTATTATGGTCGCATTATGGAGGGATATTCTATTGTTTCAAGCTCAGTAACAGAACTTCTAAGAGCCTTGAGCTAGGCACAGGTTGCCATGATGCTTGTGAGCGATTATTCTGCAGTGTTGTTGTGATGGTAGGATGTTTGCCCACGTGTCGGAGCAATGAATGAATTGAAGGGAGGTTTACTCAGTATGTAATCAGGGGATTCAATATTTTATTCCCGACAGGGGAAAGGCAGTCGGACTAAGAATGGTCAGATGTGGGCTGGTAGAAGTAATGAGGCTTGGTATTTGCAAGCATGGTGGTTTAGAATCGAATCAGAATTTCTAATGTTCACGGTTCGATAAAGGTGACCTTTGGAAAGGTTTAAAAGTTAGCAGCTATTGTAGGCTCAAGTTCCACGAAGATAAAGTTTATTTAAGGCAGCGAATGAGCAGCAAAGTTTGAGGAAAGATATGTGGGAAGTGTTAGGCGGTATCAAAATTTCCTAGGAGGCCAGATGTATGAAGCAAAGGTCAAGTAGTTGATTAAAGAACCAATTTTGACCAAAGTAGGAGAGTGGCGGATGTTGCATATGGGCTTGGTAGTAGGATGAATACACGCCTTAAGGAGAGTTGTAACGATTTGGGAACTTAAGAGATTTGTGATTGGGGCCTACGGATTTAATTGAAGTATAGGCCATTATGCGGCCGAAGATTTGGTGTAACAGGAAGGAGCTTGAAATAAAGAAGGATGCATCGTAACTTCGAATTGGAAGGATATTACCTTACATTTAATTGATGTCCACGGGGGAAAATGGACTGGTACAGCTAGAGAGTAAGCTTGGACTCAGGATGGGTTATTGATGTCATAGTGATGGTATCCCGTGCAGCATCATCGGAAGATGTCAGGAAGTGATTCCCACAGAAGGGTTATTTCTTGTGAGCAGGTTAGCAGTCGCGTGGTTGGCGAGGCTTCTGCGAAGAATTCTGTTGGTTATACAGTGAAGAGGACGGTCGTGTGAATGTGGTTGATGATTCAGAGTATCGAAAGGGGGTGTTTACCGAATGATTCCGAGAATTTTGGCAGCTGATTGCCCCCGGTTGTGTCAATAAAAGATAAAGAATCCCGGTGAATTCCAGATTTGTGAAGTAATGGCTTCGAGCTAAGTGGGAGAGTTCCACCGCCTATGATTGGGTCGCATGGTTAACCACCTGTGAGGTTCCCCTTTGTTTGCATATCGATGGGTTATTTCAGCTACGGGAAAAGACCATAAGTGGTAGTGTGAGTAGATGAATTGTTGGGTGCATGCTATGGTCGGCCTTACTGGCTCATGTTCAGAGTTGGGGTAATGATTCAGTATTTATGCCTTGTATAGAAGCGGATTTAAAGGGGAGTGATTCTGCCAGCTGCTTCGGGGAGAGGGTATTAATGTGCTAGAAGATTCATGGAGTTGATTATATTCGGGACCAAGTCAGAGTGGGTGGCTCTCAACAACGGTCCTAGTAGATCTCAAGGGATAAACTGTGGTGCCCAATGATTTCAAGCCTATGAGTACAGTTAGGGATCAAGATTTGTAACAGTTTATGAGAAGGTGCCCAAAATGTTCTATGATGTTTTGACTCGAAGCATAGCATTTGGAAAGTAGAAAATGGTTCGTGGGATTTGAGACAGCATGGTCTCGCGATTCAAGGTCAGTCACGACCCGGATTTCCCACCCTCGGGAGTCGTGATGGCACCTACTATTAGGAGATAGGCAAGCCAATTATTACTTACCTCTTTTAGAAACATCGGCAATATTAGAAATAATGAAGCATTTAATAATAAAGCGAAAGTATTAAATTAAAATTAACTAAGAGAAAAGCAGAAATCCAATACAAACTCTACCCAAGAACTGGAGTCACTAACTCATGGACGTCTAGAGAATACTAAATACAATGTCTGAATAGAACAAGAATCTGTTTGTCTCGGTACAAAAGATTACAAACCGAAATAGATATAGGGAGACTTCGGGTCTGCGGACGTCGGCAAGGCTGCCTCGGTGTCTCTGGACCGAAGTCAGCTCCCAATCCACTACTGCTGTCCAAAAGCTACTGGTCCAACACTGTGATCTGCGCAAAAAAAAATGCACAGAGTGTAGCATCAGCACAACCGATCCCATGTGCTGGTTAGTGCCTAGTCTAACATCGGTGAAGTAGTGACGAGGCTAGATCAGACTACCAGATAAACCTGTGCAGTTATAAAATATATATTGCGGAAAATAAACAGGAAATAAGCAGTTTATGAGGGGAGGGGAAACATGCTATGGGGAGGCAACAGGTATAAACAAGAAGTCTACATTCCAAGATAAAACAACCAACATAAACTTAAATCCGAAATATACACACTTAATTTATAATTTTTTGCGGCGTGCAACCCGATCCAATAACTTAACAATACTGTTGCGATGTGCAACCCGATCCTCAATTATCATTGTTGCAGCGTGCAACCCGACCCATATCATTTAGTATTATTGCGGCATGCAACCTGATCCACAGTTATCATTGTTGTAGTGTACAACCCGACCCATATCATTTAGTGTTGTTATGGCGTGCAACCCGATCCACAATTATCATTGTTGCGGCGTGCAACCCGATCCATATATATATGTAAGGACACCTCACCCAGACAACAACCACAAATAAGAGGTAAGGGAGTAAGAACTAGTGAAAGAAATTTCGATAAGGGAGTGTAACAACACAACTAAATCCCGGCAAGGGAGGAAAAATCAACAAAACCAATAAAACGTTCCATCAAGGGAATAACCATCAACTCTTCCTCTTTTTTACGCTTCTCACTTTATAATTAACTTTATCATTTGAGCCATCGCTCCAAAGAGTCATTTCATATTATATACCTTCTCAGTCTATAACACAACTCGAGCCAATGCTCCACGGAGTTTAGTAATCATAATCTCTTTCTCATGCTCTTCACAGTATATAGAAATCATCAAATAATTATGGAAGAATCACAACAATTCAGGGTAAATCACAATATAGGGACACACGATCATGCTCAACACCAGTGTATAGATACTCGTCACCATGCCTATACACCGTACTCGACAAATAGCAATTAGCAAATAAGACTCTACTCCTATTCCTTCAAGCCAAAGTTAGACCAAACACTTACCTCAAAGCTTTAAACTCAACTCAAGCCTCTAGTATAGCTTTACCCCTTGAATCCACCACAAAATCGCTTGAATCTAGTCACAAATTATTTGAATGTATCATCAAATGCTAATTGAATCAATTTGAATGTATGAAAATGAATTTCCCAAAGTTTTACTCAAAATTCCCAAAATGTCGCCGGGCCCACATGGTTGAAACTCGAAGTTCGGACCAAAACCCGTTTACCCATTTCCCCATGAATCCAAATATATGATTAGTTTCGGAATCGGACCTCAAATTGAGGTCCAACTCCCCAATTTGAAGAAAACCTAAGTTCTACCCAAAATCCCTAATTTCCCCATGAAAATCTTTGATTTGAAGTTGAAATCATGTTAAAAGATATTAAGGAGTGAAGAAAATAGTTTAGAAATCACTTACCGATCGTTGTGGAGAAGAAGAGTTGTTTGAAAAATCGTCTCTTATGTTTTTGGGGTTTTGAAAAGCGAAAAATAACTGAAATTCGTGAGTATTTATATCCCTCTGAAGTATCCCGCGTGTACCACGTAAGAAGGACCGCGGCCGCATAGGCTTTCTGAAGGCTGCGGATCACTAGCCAGTGCGGACCACACTAGGCCGACCGCGGCCGCACTGGCACCTTCGCGGTTGCACGTGTTTTCACGCGGACCGTGCCAGAGGTTTCAGAGACTTACCAATTTTCCTAAACCTGCAACATCTGATATTTAACTCTAAGGCATCCCAGAACCTACTTGAAACTCACCTGAGCCCTCGGGGCTCCAAACCAAACATACACACCACCTCAAATTCATCCCACGGACTTACTCGTGCAATCAAATTGCCAAAATAACCTCATATACGTTAAATTAAGCCTCAAAATTCATAATTTCTTCTAAATTTTCATAAAACATAAGTTTTCCATGTCAAGTCCGAAACACGTCAAATGACGTCCGTTTTCAACCAAACTTTACAGAAGATGCTTAAATCACATATAAGACTTGTACCGGGCATCGGAACCAAAATACGAGCACAATACCATAGTCTTCTGATCAAATTTTCTTTTCCATGTTCCTTAATTAATCCCGGAAAATAATTTCACACAAATTTATTTATCGGGCTTGGGACCTCGAAATTCGATTTCGGGCATACACCCACATCCCATATTTTCCTACGGACCCTCCGGGACCGTCCGGGTCCGTTTACCCAAAATGTTGACCAAAGTCAATATTAATCATATTAATATCAAAATTCATCATTTTCCTCACATAATTCATATTTAAGCTTTTTGGCTACACGCCCGGACTGCGCACGCAAGTCGAGGCAATCCTAAGTGAGGTTTTACAGATCTTGGAGACATAGAATGAGCAAGAACATAGGTGATGGACCTTTGGGTCATCACAAGGTCACTCGGGGTGAGTGTGGTAGGAGTATGTTATGTGTTGAATGGTGTTAGTATTATTTCTAAGGCAATCAAGGATAAATTGGAAGGAAGTAGATTGATTAGCCATAGTTGACTTGGCATATTGGTGGTAGTGATCAGTTCATTCAGCGTGATCAAGTTATGCGTGTGGTTTATGGTGGTACAGTTGGGGCTTGTCGGCCGCCGTAATTGATGTTAATCAGAAGCATTCTTTTATTATGTCCTGTTGCGTGTAGGCAGATCCCGGAAGGGTTATGGTGGCTTGGACCACTATTTAGAGATTTGCAAATTTCATGGTTATGAGAATTTACCTGTGTGTCGCTATGTTTCTCGTGAAGTGAGTTAAGTGAAAAGTTCTTATATGATGAAGTGTTAAAATATTAATGATTTCGGAGTTATGATGAGAATCGTGTTGTATCGTATATTGGCACGTTGGGTGCGGTGAGAGGTATGGAAATTTGAACTGAGGATCAAGGTTGTAGTTCGGTGTTGACAAGGATGTCACGGGCTCGGATGAGCAAGGAAAATGTTGAATGATTAAAGCAAATTGGTATTGTCTTCAGCGTCACCTAAGATCGATGTTTTGTGAGGAAGGCTTTGCATCTTGGCTAAGGATTCTTGACCACTTTTTAGTGTTAGTGCGGCCAGTGGTTCAGGTGTTTGGACCTGTTATGTGTTTCGGGAGATTGTGGAAGCGTGTTCCATAGAAAGATGTTATAAGTGTGGCGTGTAATCACTTGATTGATTAAAAGATTTAAACCAGGAATATTGTGGTAATATCATTAATTTGAGAATTTATGCCTGGAGGGCACTTTGTTTATTGGGTTATGAACTGAGGAGGTTGCTCCGGTTATAATGGTTGTTCTTGTGTGTTTTGAGAAAAGGGGAGTTATTATAGACCTTTGAAAGGTTATTAGCCTAGTTGGTGAGATCAGAAATCGGCTTGTGATCAGTGGATTGATTTAAATGTGAACATGGGCTTTATATCAGGCCAGATGTGTTCATCTCAGCAATATGCTCTCCTAATGGAAGGGAGTCGGGGTATTATTTTGTCGCCAGTCATTTCATGTAATGCTATATATATTGTGCCATGTGAGTTGTGAACGGCTAGATGATTTTATGATGTGTTGAGGTTATGCGTAGATATGATGTCATATGAGCAAGATGGCTCTCGAGATTCAGATCGTATCTCGCACCTCAATTGTGTTCGAGTTTGTGGATTATGGCATTATATGTCTCCCCAAGGAATGGTATTATACACTTAGTGTGTTTATGACCGATATTCGATATTTTGATGTAATGAGCAATTTAGCTCGATGTACATCTTCTTATGTGAGTTCCATGTGTGGATTGGATGGCACGCCGCCATGGTTATGTTATTTGGATCGGTGTGCGCCGCAACAGTGTGATGTTCAGTACAGTTCCCCATATTTGTTTTTATGTGTTTGTTTCCTATTTTCTAAGGAGAGCTCATATTAGTTGTGCGCCCGCGTCGCATGTATGATTCGCGAGCGGGGTAATCGGATCTCCTTTACAGAGTTTGTTTTCTTTTGTATCGCGTTCGAATTGGTAGCCTATTGTCACGTTGTGGCTTTGTATGAGACTTTCGGTCATGTCGGGGTGGCTTATTGCTAGAGCAGTTCGTATTGGGTAAGACGAGATTGTTGGATATAGGATTTGTGCAATCTAATTACGTGAAATATATTAAGGAGCAAAGATCAATATTTGGTTCAGAATGAGGTAATGGTTCTTGTCAGGAGTATAGACTTAATGATTGGTTGACTTGGTAGTTGATTATGAATTTCTACACATCTCTTCGATCGTGGCGGTATTGTAAAAGTTAGAGCAAGACCTATGTAGGTCATGAGGTGCAATGGGAGCCTTGGATTCGTAGAATTTCGATTAATTCGATCCAAAATGTTATTGTGGTCCTATGAGTAAAGTGATGCAAAGTGTGAATTCGGCAAAGTTATGCGGTCATGTTTGGGTACAACGTGTAGTGGTTGATGTGGTGATCGTATGTTGGAAATAGGCTTGGTAGGAGAATTTCGGGTGTTGGAATTGGGCTTTAAGGCTTATTTGCTTGAATAAAAGAGTGTATCTGTAGAATTATCGAGCTAATGTACTCAACTGAGTTGTGGTAGCACGGGTCGGTGCATGAGGTGTTAAACAGTGATTTCAGACTACTTCAGTGTAGTTCTCAGCACGTTCGAGGACGAACGTATGTTTAAGTGGGAGAGAATGTAACGACCCGACCGGTCGTTTTGAGCTCTAGCGTGTCGTTCAGCGGTCTGAGACCAGGAGCAGCTTCATTTCAGATATATTGACTTATGTGTATGGTTGGAATTGAAATTCAGAGAGATCAGAGTTAAATTTAAATAAAAATTCTCATTTTAGAAGCCTTAATTTGGAGAAAATGGCTAAGATTGAAATTTTGAGTAAACGACCTCGGAATCAAGATCTGAAGGTTCCAGCAGGTTCATATGATGAATTTAAACTTGGGTGTATGCCCGGATCGGGTTTTGGATGACCCGGGAGCGTTTTGGCGCCTATTGTGGAAGTTGGCATTTTGGAAGAAATTTCATAAGTTTGGTTTGAAGTGCATTTCAGTGCATAACCTAGCACATTTATTTCTGTTGGATTAGGTCGACACCTCGACATGATTTGCGCATGTTTGTATTGCTGCCTTGAACTTATTAAAGTTATTATTGCCTCATCCTGGTTCGAGATTAATTTTTTAATAATGTAAAGGAATTTTGGAAATTTTCTATAAAAGAATTATATGTTTACTTGTTTCCTTTATTTGAATTAAAATCATGTTTATAAAAATTCACAGATTAATACACTAAGGATAAATCATTACTGGACCATTAGTGAGTGTCAACGTTGACCATCTCGTCTCTACTTCTTCGAGATTAGGTGGGATACTCATTGAGTACACATTGTTTACGTACTCATACTACACTTCTGTGCATTTTTGTTGCACATGTATATGTGACTCTAGTGGCCTACTGAGTGCAGCAGCACGGATGATTCTGGGACTAGGTGAGCTGCATTATTCGAGACGGCCACAACTAGAGTAGTCCCTTCCAGTATACTGTATTTACTTCTTGTCCACGGTATTCCCGATGGATGTTTTATTTTATTTTTTTGTCATTAGAAGCTCATGCACTTGTGACACCGAGTTCTGGGATGGTTTGAAGTATTGTATTAACTGTTTAACATTTAAATTTGATTTGAGACTATATTCTTTAAAATTTCTAAATATGAAAGGAAAATCCTAGATTTCAAAAGTGTTAAAATGAGATTTTAATTAAGTAATTTGGTTGACTTGCCTGACAGCTATGTCCGGCGCCACCACGACCCCTAGTGGATTTTGGGTCATGACATCTTTGTTGTGGAAGTCATTATCGTAACTGCTTAACCGCTAATCATCCTGATGTTGCATGAAAAAAAATCCCAATTCGCTATACCATTTTTGATAATGTTTGTTTATGGATTTATTTTGTCTTTCAAAATGGTATTACATTTGGAGAGTTAATTTTCAATCATAGTTTGTCAAATTAAATATTTAATTTCAGGACATAATATAAAAACAAGTAGCTTTCTTTTTAGGAGTTTCAAGCATGACAGTGATGACTCTATCTTATTACTGTACATGTACTAAGTACTAAGGTGAATGAATTGTTTTGGGTTGTGCAAAGCATGCAATAGCTTATTTTAAAGCTAGGCAACGTAGACCTCTTAGCTGCACATATAAGGATTCGAGATATGTTTTGCCTGTTAGTTCCTCCTGTATTTGTAAATAATAATTCTGGAAATTAAAAGAATGTTAGCATATAAACGTAAATATAAGAAAAACAGAATTTAATTCGAGCCCACTGAATTCACAGTGTTTCCTTAAGGAATTTAATCCCCTACTAGTACCCAAGGTTATGGATTATTTCCTTCCAGGGTAGAACAAATTACACACTGGTGTAGCG
Source organism: Nicotiana glauca (assembly GCA_026770625.1). NCBI lineage: Eukaryota > Viridiplantae > Streptophyta > Magnoliopsida > Solanales > Solanaceae > Nicotiana > Nicotiana glauca. The sequence continues at coordinate 73,439 of MU772305.1, forward strand.
GTACTTCAAACCCTAGTGTTTTAGCGAACACAAAGTTCGGCAGCAAATCACACTTACGGTTGCTTTGTTGTAATTTAAAAATAATGTAGAATATGGGAGGAGAACTTAGAAGTCGAATAGAAATTCTGAAAGGAAGGAATGCAATGTATAGCCAAACGTTGAGTTCTGAAAGAAGAGGAAATCAGATTGCAATGTCTTTTGCTGTGTGTCTTTCTCCACCTGTTGCTGCTCATATTTATAGCAGTGAGTTGTGAGAGATCAGCCCCTCCCTCCATGGTGGACCAAGCACTAGCTTGTTATGGAGCAAGCATTAGCTTGTTGTGGAGCAAGCACTTGCTTGTTGTGGATCAAGCACTTGGAGCGACTGCTATTGCAACTGGTGGTACAATACACTGATTGGAAAACATCTGTTACAAATACGGATTATATTACGTTAATATTCACTATTAACAAATAAATTTGGTCCAAAAAAATAATCAATCAATCATTTGACCAAATCCAAATCTGAATCCAAATCCAAATCCGAATCCGAATCCGAACCCGAAGCCGAGCCGAGCGACGATGACGACGACGACGACGGTGCAAGGCTTGCCTTCTTCCTAACTCTTTAAGAGCTACATGAAGTTCATTTGTATATAAACCCACCAAAATTCATTTCCTCTACCAATGAGAGACAATGTCTCAATAAAAAGAGAGAAAAACTTAAATTTTACTCAAAATTTTTATTTTCCCTCCATTTCCCATTCACCCTCTTTTAAATATCTTTCCATATTGAAAAGAAAACTCAACAATCCCCCACATGAATGGGGAATGGCTATATCATAGAAGTATGCTGAAAAATTTGGGTGATTTGCTAGCAAAGATTAATTGCATCTGGATAAGTAGGTTTCCCTTTGAACTTTCCGTAGTGCACTTACGTTGGATATACTCGGTAAATCAGTAGATCTGATATCTTTGAACCGTCGGACTTTAGTGTATACCTAGACAACCATAAGTCACACAATCAATCCTAAACCGTCTTTGGCTCTCATTGTTGTGTTCATTTCAGCCATGAACATCGCCTGGTTTCATAAGTGCGTAGAGAATTAGCCTTGCAAAATTCTCCTTGAAGCGGCTAACACTTCACACTTACATAGGTGATTCCTAAACGTGTCATCCCGTAGATACACTATTTGATATATCCCGTATCAAATTTAGAAATCATTAGAAAGCCTTAATGTTTTATCCTTGGTACTGAACATTGTCTCATCACGAGAATGGACTAAAATTTCAGTTGACAATGTTGAACCGTCATTAATGACTTTGTTTGATCTCCTTGAACCTAGATCTTGGGATCTCCAGTCTTCTAGGTAGATTTACCGCCACAATGACTTGTTCTCGGCCATAGTCCTATTCCCCTCGATGAAGTCTCAACCACCTCTCTAGTTAGGCCTTTTGTAAGTGGATCCGACACATTATCACTTGATTTTACGTAATCAATCGTGATAATTCCTCTAGAGAGTAATTTCCTAACGGTTTTATGTCTTCGTCGTATATGACGAGATTTACCGTTATACATAACGCTCCCATCCCTTCCAATTTTCTCTTGACTATCACAATGTATGCATATTGGTGCCAACGGTTTAGGCCAAAATGAAATATCTTCCAAGAAATTTCGGAGCCATTTAGCTTCTTCACCGGCTTTATCTAAAGCTATGAACTCAGCCTCCATTGTAGAGCGGGGCAATACATGTTTGTTTGATCGCTCCTCCACCAATAGTGAATACATATCCACTCGTGGACTTAGAATCAGCTGAACTGGTGATCCAATTTGCATCACAGTATCCCTCAATCACCGCGGGGAATTTACTGTAGTGCAAATCAAAGTTCTGAGTATGTTATAAATATCCTAAAACTCGTTTCATTGTCATCCAATGATATTGGCCTGGATTGCTCATATATCGGCTCGGTTTACTTATAGAACAAGCTATATCGGGTCATGTACAATTCATGATATACATTAAGCATCCCAACACACGAGCATAATCCAATTGTGATATGCTTTGGCCTTTATTCTTTGCTAATGCAAGATTCACATCATTTGGAGTCTTTGCGACTTTAAAGCCCAAGTGCTTGAATTTTTCAAGTGCCGTCTTAATATAATGAGATTGTGACAATGCAGAACCTTGAGGAGTCTTATGGATCTTAATTCCCAGAATTAAATCAGCAACTCCCAAGTCTTTCATATCAAACTTGCTAGTGAGCATACACTTAGTAGTATTTATGTTGGCAATGTCATTGCTCATTATCAGCATATCATCCACATATATGCAAACAATGACTATGTGATTTGGAACATTTTTAATCTACATTAATTTATCTTAAAACCATTTGACAACATTGTTTGATCAAATTTCGCATGCCATTGTTTGGGTGCTTGTTTTAGTCCGTAAATGGATTTAACAAGTCTACACACCTTCTTTTCTTTACCTGGAACCTCAAACCCTTTAGGTTATTCCATATAAATTTCTTCCTCCAACTCTCCATTTCAGAAGGTCGTCTTAATATCTATTTGATGAATTTCAAGACCATACACCCCAGCTAATGCTACTAACATCCGTATGGACATAATTCTTGTCACTGGAGAGTATGTACCAAAGTAGTCAAGAAATTCTCGTTGTCTATACCCTTTGACTACAAGTCTTGCCTTAAATTTATAAATAGTTCCATCATCTTTCATTTTTATCTTAAAAATCCATTTAGAACCCAAAGATTTATTTCCAGGAGGAAGATCAACCAATTCCCATGTATGGTTGTTCAATATGGATTCTATTTCACTATTTACTGCCTCTTTCCAAGACAATGACTCCGAAGAAGACATATCTTCTTTAAATGTTTGAGGCTCATTCTCCAATAAGAAAGTCACAAAATTTAGTCCAAATGAAGTAGACATTCTTTGACGTTTACTACGTCTTGGATCCTCCTGATTAACTGTATTTTCTTTTGTTTCTTCCCGAGGTCGTTTAGATCCTTCACCAAACAACTCACATTCCTTTTTATATGGATATATATTTTCATAGAACTCGACATTATCTGACTCTATAACCGTATTATTATAAATGTCTGGATTTTCTGATTTATGAACCAGAAATCGATATATTTTACTATTGGTAGCATATCCTATGAAAACACAATCAACTGTTTTCGGTCCTATTTTTACCCTTTTGGATTTAAGAACTTGCACTTTTGCCAAACACCCCCACACTTTCAAATAATTCAAGTTGGGCTTCCTTCTTTTCCATTTTTCATATGGCATGAATTGTGTTTTGCTATGGGGTACTTGATTTAGTATTCGGCTAACCGAAAAATGGCAAATGACAGCGGAAACCAAGTTGTTCCGATGATGACCGCCAAGAAATCGACAAGCCGAACATCGGCAGAAAAATCCAAAAAAATTTTCGGGATTGATTTCAAGCGCTGGCGGCAGAAGATGTTCTTTTATTTGACTACGTTATGTCTACAGAAGTTCATCAAGGATGATGTTCCTGATCTTTCAGATGAAACTCCGGAGAATGAATGCTTTATCGTAATTGAGGCATGGAAGCATTCTGACTTTTTGTGCAAGAATTATATTCTTTGTGGTCTGGAGGATAATTTGTATAACGTCTACAATAATGTGTGCATAGTTTTTCCAGGAATATGAAGGCAGAATTGGGAACGTTATCGAATCACAATCAGGGTATGAGGTGATGTTTGCTTTGCAATATATAGATGCTTTGGTCATGAATAAGATGCTTATGACCACACTTTATGTTCTTCAAGGAGTTATACTTCAATGAATGAGATAAATTAGAGTGTTGTTTTGAAAAACTGCATAGAAGCCTGAGGGACATGGGGTATAAGTCCATGGTTCTTATGCTTCCATATCTAAGATTTAAATGAATGGGAACTCTGACATTTCTTAATTTCTTGTGGAATTTGAACTGATTGGGTGAAATATGGGTTCTCTCTACATTTTAGGAATAAATTGTTTCCTTTCACTTGTGTTATAAATGAGTGATGTAGAAATATATGCAATTATCTGTTGGAGCTAAAGGTTTGATCTGATATAGTCATAACTCATTTTTGTTTCTGTCCAGGTTGCTAGAGGTATATTCTTCAAAGTCATAAGGGCAAGACAAAATTGCTTCTGAGATATGCCAACTTCACGTCTGAGGATATTCTTTTGAGGTAATTTAGCATAATTTTATCTACCATGCCATTTGATTGGAGCACAATATATAAGTTGTGTCACTTGGTTCTCAGTAGCCTCGATATACTCACCCTCAATTACTGTTAAATGGTTATGTTGTGAATTATTAGATTGACATGTGAAATAGTAAAGGTAATGTTGTACGAAAAGTTGACAAGCGTTTTAGTTTTGTTTATGAGTTGATCTGTATATAAATGCCCAATTGAATTGATAATTATCTTTTGTCCACCATATGGAACAAACTAACTATTTGGAGTGGGAGTAGTAATGAAAAAGAATTGGCATACATGTTCAAACAGGTTGTAAAAAGCAGTATTCTTTGACTCTTTATTTTTCATCTTGCATATATTATTGAAGGATACAAAGTTGCTACGGTAACGTTTGTAGAAGATAAGAAGAGTTAAAGATTTTAGCAAATTGCTGTTAGAAGCTAAGGCTAACACGAAATTTTTTACTACCTTCTATTGGAATCAGAACAGCTGATTCTTTTAATGGTTAAGTAAGTTTCTAGTTCTGACAAGAGAGGTTGCTCTGATGGTAAGCAACCTCCACTTCCAACGAAGAGGTTGTGAGTTCGAGTCTCCCCAAGAGCAAGGCAGGAAAGTTCTTGGAGGGAAGGATGCCAATGGTCTATTTGGAAACAACCTCTCTATCACAGGGTAGGAGTAAGGTCTGCGTACACACTACCCTTCTCAAACCCCACTAAGTGGGATTATACCGGGGATTGTTGTTGTTGTTGCTGTTAAGTTTCTGGTTCTCTTACAAGGAAAGTTGGATTCTTCTATCATGCATTAGATTTAAATAATTTGGTGAGAAATGTGTTTCTTCTTGATTTGTACAATGGTTCCTCTCACAACGTAGCATATATTGATGTATGCAAAGAACTGGGAGCTGATTGAATAGATAAGAAGGTTTATTATTCTGTATTGGTGAAAGCAGGTAGATAATCTTCATCAGTTACTTATGTATCTTAAATATTATTGAGTATATTTATTATTATTGATAGCTTCATTCTTTATTGTATTGTGTAACATAATTGCCAGTTAGCAGTTTGCTTAGTGGTTAGCTTAGTGATTAGTTTTAGTCAATTAGCAATTGAGTTAGTCAATGTATATATATACTTGTACTGTTAGTGAAATTAAAACATAGAGTTCATATTTTCTGGAAAATATCTCCGCTCCTCTGCTCTCTCTTCTCTTCTCTTTTCTCTCAGAACATTCCAGAAGATTCCATGGGAGCTTCATCTATCCAAGATTACATGCACTTTTGATATGGTATCAGAGCGAGGACATCAACTCAGATTTCTTCAGTGTTTTCAGCTATCGATCCAATCTTTCATCTAGTTTTGTCAATCTCTAAAGTTCTGGTAATTCCACCCAAATCTGGAAAAGCTTCCCTCACAAATCGAAGATCTTATACCTAGCTAAAATCCTCAAATCTATCAGATTCGTTGAATCGAAACTTTGAATATGGCTGTCGATCAAACTAAGGAGACAGCTCCTAGCTCAAGCAGAAATGATCAATTGACCATTGACACAGGTAATCCCCTCTACATTCATCCTTCAGATAGTCCTGACATGACCTTAGTACCAGCTCCGTTCGACGGAATTGGATATCGCTCCTGGAGAAGAAGCGTATTGCGAGCCTTGTTAGTTAAGAACAAATTGGGATTTATTAATGGAGAGTTTAGGAAACCTAGTTCTGATTCACCTCAATTCCATCAATGGGAGAGGTGTGACGACATGGTGAATTCGTGGATCCTCAATTCCCTTGCTAAAGAAATATTTGACAGCGTAGAGTATGTAAATGATTCAGTCGAACTGTGGAGAGAATTAGACGATTGTTATGACCAGACGAATGGGGCCAAATTGTATCAGATTCAGAAAGAGATCAATGATCTCGCACAAGGTTCCCTAGACATCACTACATATTATACACGGATGAAGAGGTTATGGGAAGAATTAAACACCTTAAGTGTCAAGTCTCAGTGCAACTGCAATTGCACTTGTGGAGAAAAAGAAACTATGCATAAGGCAGAACAAGATCGACGGCTCATCTAGTTTCTAATGGGACTGAATGAGGTCTATACAATAGTGCGAGGAAGTATTCTCATGATGAAGCCTCTGCCTTCTATGGCACAGGCCTGCTCCCTACTGATACAAGAGGAAAAGCAAAGGGAATTCAAGCCTAACTGTCAGTTAACCTTGGATACTACTTCATTGCATGTGAATGCAAGTCTATAGAATTAGAGTCCATTTCCACAGAATCAAAATCCATTTGGAGCCAAAAATTTCAAAACTCACTATACACCTAACAACAATAACAAGGGTCGTCCATTCAGTGATTACTGCAAAAGGCCAAGGCACACAAAGGAGAAATGCTACAAGTTTCATGGATATCCTCAACGCAATTCTTACAATAACCAAAATTTCAATCGTAACAATGCCAATGTTCAACCATATAATCAAGGGAACAATCAGAACTACAGGTTCAACAAAGGGAAATGATTTGTGGCTAATGTGCATGGAACTCCAGCTGATATGATTCATGAGAATGGTAATGAACAAGAACCACAAGATGGTAATCAGAGAGATAATGAATTTGCTGCAGCATTTCCAAGGAGGAAGTGTAGGAGGTTCCCCCAGCAATATGGATACCACAAGTGGCAGTGCCAACATTGCAGGTATTGTTGTCTGTACTTCTTTGATTGACTTTGACAAGCCTTCAAGTAAATGTTTTGAATAAAAGGCTGAACTTTGGATTATAGACTTAGGAGCATCCAATCACATGACCTTTAATAGACATGCACTCACCAATATCACCAAATTACCCTATCCTTTATTAATAAGTCTACCAAATGGATATAGAGTAAAGGTTCTTGAATTTGGAGATGTGATACTTTCTTCAGACATTGTTCTACATAGGGTTTTTCATGTCCCATCATTCAAGTATAACTTGATCTCTGTTCATTCCCTTGCTGTGCACCTTAGATGTATTGTGTTTTTCAGTGATACACTTTGTCTGTTGCAGCTCCTTCAGTGAAGAGGCCTCAGGTGATTGGTAGTAAGGTATGTATTACCTCTGTTCCAGGTGTTTGAAGGGTAAAGGAAATGTCTTACCTTTTGTTGTTTCATCTTCCTATTGCAATTTCATTCTTGTTCCTCAATCTATAAATAGTCATGAGTTTGTATGTCATACTCATTCATGTCACACTTCTCAATCAGTAAATACTCCCATTTCAATCAATAAGAATGAGTCTTCCTTTGTGTCTGATAAGTATGATGTAAATTCTCTGTGGCATAATAGGCTTGGTCATGTTTCGTTTGTTAAAATGAGAGGGATATCCTTAATCCAAGTAAAATTTGCACCAAAACAACCCTTTATCTGCCCTGTATGCCCTATGGCAAGACAAACCAGACTACCATTTCCCCAAAGAACCAGCACTACCTCCAAATTATTTGAATTGGTTCACATGGATATATGGGGCCCTTACCATGTAACCACCCATGATAATTACAGATATTTTCTTACATTAGTGGATGATTTCAGCAGATACACTTGGACACATTTGTTAAGCTACAAAAGTAATGCTCTTCAAGCCTTAAAGGCTTTTGTGACCATGATTGAAAACCAATTTAATACTTCCATAAAGGCCATTAGATCTGATAATGGCCTGGAATTTACCAGCCATGAAGCTCTCACTTTCTACCAATCTAAAGGAATCTTACATCAGAAAACATGTCCCTATACAATACGGCAAAATGGTACGGTTGAGAGAAAACATAAATACCTTCTTGAAACTGCAAGGGATCTTATGTTTCAGTCTAAACTCCCAACCAAATATTGGGGAGAATGCATCTTAACAGCCATTTATTTGATAAATAGACTGCCTACCACCTATCTTAATAACAAATGCCCTTTTGAGTTGTTGTATCAAAAGAAACCCCATTATACCCACCTGAGAAGCTTTGGATGCTTATGTTATCCCTATTTACCCAAGGTACATAGAGACAAATTTGAACCAAGAACTACTCCTCACATCTTTATAGGGTATCCTTTTGGAACAAAAGGCTACAAAGTTCTGAGCCTAGCCACCAAGATAATTCACATTTCTAGAGATGTAGTCTTCCATGAAAATGTTTTTCCATTCTCCTTAAGTTCTGAAAATGTCTCTTTTCCTGCTGTTCTTAGAAGAGTCTCCTTCCCTAACTATGTTGAACATAGAAGTCAGGTCTTCCCTATGAATTTAGGACAAAGTCCTGATGATGTTACATCTCCAGAGACAGGACACCAATCTGTGACACCTTTTGATGATACACCATCTCCAAATACCACTGAACCTCTCTCTATCAATGACAATACCTTACAGCCTTCACCCACACACACTCAAACAAAAATACCATTTTTGAGGAAATCAAGTAGAAGTCATCATACTCCTGCTTACCTAAAGGACTATGTTTACCAACTACCCAATAGTTCTTTCCAATTTTCCAATCTCTCCCCTTCACTAAAGGCCCTATTTTCCAATCATCACCATATCACTCCTGATGCTCTATCTACTGAAAATCAACACTTGATGCTAAATGTTTGCCATAATAGTGAGCCATCTTTATATAAAGAGGCAGCCCTCAATCCTTCTTGGCAAGCAGCCATGACATAGGAATTTGAGACCCTTCATGCTAACCATACCTGGGATTTGGTCCCTTTGCCTGTTGGCAAACAAGCAATAGTTTGTAAATGGGTCTATAAAATCAAACATAGAGCTGATGGGAGCATTGAAAGGTTCAAAGCTAGGTTAGTAGTAAAAGGTTACACTCAACAGGCTGGGATTGGCTATACAGAAACCTTCTCTCCTGTGGTAAAAATGACAATTGTTAGAGTCCTAGTTACAGTAGCTGTTAAGAAGGGATGGGATATATTCTAGTTAGATGTGAACAATGCCTTCCTCCATGGGGACTTGCATGAGGAAGTCTATATGGAAGCCCCTCTTGCGCTGGAAATGGATCAACACAGTTCAAGTAAGGTAGTGTGTAGACTGAACAAGTCACTCTATGGGCTTAAGCAAGCCAGCAGACAATGGTATGCTAAATTGACTAAAGTATTATCCACAAGAGGGTACCAACGTTCTGAAAATGACCATTCCCTATTCTGCAAAAAAATCCTTCCTCCATCATCTTTGTGGCTGTCTATGTTGATGATGTTATAATTACTGGAACTGATTCAACAGATATTTCAAGTCTGAAGGCCTTCCTAGATCAAATGTTCAAAATAAAGGATCTAGGTAGACTTCATTACTTCTTGGGATTGGAAGTCCTATATAAACCAGATGGCATTCTCATTTCTCAAAGGAAGTTTGCCTTGGACCTGTTGAAAGAGTATTAGTGTTTTGACTACAGCAGTGTTTCCTCACCCCTTGATCCTACCATAAAGTTGAAAGCACAAGAGGGCAATCTCCTGCCAGACCCCACATACTACAGGAAGTTAGTGGGAAAGCTCAACTTTCTTACTAATACAAGGCTAGATATAGCTTACAGTGTGCAACTTCTGAGCCAATTTATGCAAGCACCAAGGGATACTCACTTAACAACTACATTTCACCTTCTCAAATACTTGAAGAAGGATCCTACTCTAGGTTTTTTCTTCTCCAACAATCCTGATTGCTCAATCAAGGCTTTTTGTGACTCAGATTGGGCAGCCTGCCTAGGCTCTAGGAGCTCTGTCACTGGATACATTATTTTGGTGGGAGACAGTCCTATAAGTTGGAAGTACAAGAAGCAGGAGACTGTCTCCTTATCCTCAACTGAAGAAGAGTATAGATCTTTCAGGAAAGTAGTTAGAGAGTTGGTCTGTTTGAGTAGGCTATTTGCTGAACTCACTATTGCCCAGGTAGGTCCTATACATGTGTTTTGTGACAGTCAGTCTGCTATACACATTGCTCACAATCCAGTGTGTCACGAAAGGACCAAGCACATTGAAGTTGATTGCTATTTTGCCAGGAACAAATTGCAAGAAGGCCTAATCTCTCTACATCATGTATCCCCCCACAATCAGTTGGCTAATATTCTCACAAAGGCTCTCACCGGGGTTAAGCACTCAGCTGTCCTAAGCAAGTTGGCTATGAAGACCTCACTTCCAACTTGAGGGGAGGTATTGAGTATAGTTATCATTATTGATAGCTTCATTCTTTATTGTATTGTGTAACATAATTGCCAGTTAGCAGTTAGCTTAGTGGTTAGCTTAATGATTAGTTTTAATCAAAGTAGTCAATTAGCAATTAAGTTAGTCAATGTGTGTATGTGTGTGTATATATATACACACACACACACACACTTGTACTGTTAGTGAAATTAAAACAGAGAGTTCATATTTTCTGGAAAATATCTTTGCTCATCTACTCTCTCTTCTCTTCTCTTTTCTCTCAGAACATTCCAGAATACTCCATGGGATCTTCATCCATCCAAGCTCACATGCACTTTTGATAAATATTGACTCTAATTGAGTTTTAGCAAAACAAAAAGAATAAATCACATCAAATCATGGTCAATCTAGCATATCCATTCCTTAAATGCTTCATGATAACTAGATTACAAGAAGCAACATATAAGCTCAAGAGTCCCTCCTGTTGATGTTCTGTTTCACTTCTTTTTGAGTAAAAGGGTGACGCTATGTTGCAAATTCAGAACATGGAAGTTTGTTTCCTTCCTGTCGACCGGCATTTACTGTATTCATGGGTATAAGTTGCAGAACAGGGAAAGTGTAATCCACTGAAACTTGGTTCGCTCTCCTGATATATTTTATTTTTATATATACATAAGAAAAATTGCTCTAGAAAGATGATTGTGCCGGCCTAGAGAAAGAAGTGATAACAGTTGACTGAGTCAACTGTCAAGTTATTTGTATATGATAAGTTTGTTATATGTGTAAATAGCTTTCCAGGAAAGCATATCCTAATGAAACCATGTATATTGTTTGTTCAATCAAAGCTCGTTTTATACATCAATATGTGAGAATAATATTGTGAATTTATATAATGAAAAAAGGAAGAAAAATGATCCCAGTGTTGGGCGTGGGCCCGTGCAAAGCACGGGTTTCACCTATCTAGTTTTCATATAGGGATTTTTACATTCCTATGTCACATAGAAAATCTTATTACCCTCAATATTTAAGATGTGACTTAATTACACTTAGTATACCAAATTACAAATTTTATACCATCTCCTTATTAAGGTCACAATCTTCTATCTTCTCTCTAGGAAGACCATGAATAGTGATTTCGTCACTATTCATCGGCCATAACTCAGGCATTCTGCAAGGTAAGGTCACAATATTGGTCCCAAAAGAACACCCTTCTCATTGTGAACAATCTCTGCTTGATTTCTTCCTAAAATCTATAATCATTCACAACAAATCTTAAAATTGTTTTTAAGAGCTACTATAGCATCGAGCTCTCTTTAGCCAATTTCAACGTTTGCTGCCCTTGCAAGTTTCTGCTTATTGTAACGTGGAGTTGGATGATTGAAGATCAACTTGGATGGTTTGTTTTTAAGCGTGATTCATAGGTTTGAATGTCATGACCCCAACCTAGTCGTGATGGATCCCAGCACACGACTAGACAAGCCCGACCATTTATCAACACTTAACCCACTTAACAGGATAGAGAATCAATAAGCCATTTAAATTAAATACTAGAATATACTAAAGAAATACAGAAGTTTAACAAAATACCGAATATAGCCCACTATGGGCCCGGTGTCACGACCATGAGCCTATAAATACAGAGTTTTAATCCTAATACAAGTCTGTCTAAAAGCTGAAAATACAGAATGTAAAGATAGAGATAGAAGGGAGAATCCTCGGCTGCTAACGCCATGTAGCTACCTCAAATACTCCCGGAGAATGCCTCTTGAAAGCTGGACGTAGCTCACTCAGTCTGGATATGTCCTGAATCTGCACACAAGGTGCAGGGAGTAGAGTGAGTACTCCGACCCATTGAGTAATAAAAATAAATACAGTCCGAAGATAAGAAAACACAGTAAATACACAAAGTAAGCTATAATCCAAATATACA
>MU772312.1:8300-38929 GCA_026770625.1 Nicotiana glauca
AAAAATGCACACATCTGGCCTGATATAGAGCCATTATTCACATTAAATCTATCCACCGACTTCAAGTTGATTCTGATCACACTGAACTAGTCTGATAACCTTTCAGAGGTCCATAATAACTTCCATTTTCTTTATAAAACACAAAAACAACCATCACAATCGGAGTAACCCTTCCCAGTTCACAACCCAATATGCCAAGTGCCCTCTAGGCATGAATCTTTAATTTAACGACACCATCTCAAACTTCATACTTGGTTTACATCTTTAATCAATCAAGTGATCACATGCCACACTTATATAATCTTCCCGTGGGACACACTCCCACAACCTACCACAACAACATCTGGAGCGTACCTCCAAACCACCGGTCGCACTAACGCTGAAGAGCGATCAAGAATCATTAACCAGGACGCAAAAGCATCTTTTTTTTTTACAAAACACTAATCTTAGGTGACGCTGAAGACAATACCAACTTACTGTAAACATCGAAACTTATCTCCTGCTCATTCGAGCTCATGACATCTTATCGAAAAAAATTTCCTTCACTCGTGCCATTCTCGGCCCAGTTTCCACAACCAGAACTGATTCCCCAGCTTGCATCAAACTCGAACCAATATAGCATATAATCGTGTAATCAATTTATTTAATAGCAAACTCCCCAACTTGGCTCAAAGCCATATATCAAAACGCACTCAATAAATCATAATGCATGTACTCTATTGCTGCCGTAATACCATAGTGAGATTAAACTCACTCCTTCATAAGCTTGTGGAAACACAAATCATCTAGAATTTTAACTCTTCTTCAATTCTTGCATTCACTCACACAACAGTTAAGCCTACTCTCTAGGCGACCAAATGTTTGTTAAGTCCCAAATTTTTCAAAAATTTCGGCAGAGTCTCCTTTGTAATTGGGCCTATCCACCTGCTAGAGAATCACCAAAACCGTCCTAACAACACGTCCACAACTTGACAAAGCATCACAATGTATATCAACAATATTAATCTCAATATTATATGTATTATATTATCAAAATTGATACATGGACATGCGTTGCACCTATTTGAATCATAACATATAGAAATACCTTTTGATCCTCCATTATTAGGCTATTCAACCGAGTAAGAACATATTCTTTCCTTATTGTTTTTGACATTCAAGGTGGGCTCCTCGACTCATAGATTTCTTCATAATACATTTACAGAAGCGATCTCAGCTCCTAGACTTATCTAATTAGTATGACAAATAGTTTCCCCTCATAAGCCAATTACCCATTAGCTTTACCTTTAGTTAATATTTTTGTATACCTTCCAATGTCATACACATTGCACAATCACTTAATCTTCCTGAGTCTAAATTCATACCGTAACATGAAATTTACTTCACTCCAAATAGGAGACACGAAAAGATTCTTCACGCGCCCATAACTCGGGGCTACACATCCTATCATAATGGAAATTATACACTCAATAGTTCATCTATCATTCAGTAGACCTCTCTCGTCACTTCCAGGTCATATAGATACATCTCGCAGTACTAACATACTCATCACGTAACTATCTAGCCATCATTCCCACTAATAGGGACAATACCAGACATGTAAGTTCAAAATACTTGCTTGTACAATCAGCACTTCGGTGCTCAAGCCATAGGCAAGTATCAGGCCTCAAGTCCTCCAGACTGGCCTAACATCAAACTCACAGAGATCACGTCTCGCCCTTCGATCGAGGAATTAAAAGCCATCAAGGCACATCTAATACTGAGCGCTCGTTCGCGCATACGAACACGTGGAAGGAATTGCAAGAGTTACTTTTTTCAAGCTGAATCAAGGACGCACGATAAGAATTTCAAGAGTATGAAGTTTTTTTTTCCTAAAGGTTCTGCAGCCTCTCGGGGATAAATACAGACGTCTCCGTACCGATCCGCGAGACTCTACTAAACATGCTCATGACTCGTGAGACCTATGTAACCTAGGCTCTGAAACCAACTTGTCACGACCCAATTCCCAAACCTGATCGTGATGGCGCCTCTCATGAAGACAAGACCAGCCAACAAAAATAACAATACCTCTTTTAACAGTTACTTAGCATGAATAAGTCCAAAAAACATGGATAATATAATCATTAGTGCGGAATAAATATGATAAAATAGGGAAACCATCCCGACTCAGCCCGAAATCGAGGTATCACAAGTCATGAGCTACTACAGAGTCTACTAAATACAACTACAAGGCCAATAATATACAGAATAGAATTTAGAATCAAAGGAAAAAGTATGGTGCCGCGAACGCTGGCGGTCACCTTGCTCAGCTACGATAGCAAAATCTTTTCAATCAGCTCAAAACCCGCTACCGGGTGAACAAATACCCGCATCTGCACACGAGGTGCAGGGAGTAATGTGAGTACTCCAACCCAGTGAGTAATAAAAATAAATAATGACTGAAAGCATGAAATCTCATAAAGGCACAATTAACGCTATCTCAGGCAGTAAAATCAGTTATACCATAAAACCGCGAAGTATAAGATAAATCTCTTTTAAAATAGTGAAGAAAAATAATTTCAACAAGTAAGAAATAATCAGAAACTTGACCCTCGGGCTCAATATCAAACTCTCAGTACAGTATCAGCCCCACGGGCTCACTCCCAACTCACAAAACATAACATCGGCCTCTCGGGCCCACTCCCAACTCACCTGGGTACACTGCGCTCACTGGGGGTGTGTACAGACTTTGGAAGGGCTCCTACAACCCAAGCGCTATATCATCATAAGGCCTTAAAGCCCGTCACATCAACATAAGGCCTTAAATCCTTCTCACATCACACTCGAGGCCTGAAAGTCTCCTCACATCACTCAACATATCCTCACATATGACCCTCGGCCTCAATCAGTCCAGAAAATAATCATAAGCCCCTTGGTCGACAGTAAAACAGTAGTGCTCAGCTCAACATCAATTCAAATATCATTTAAATCTCAAGTTGAGTAAAAATATAGCTGAGTTCATGAAACGGTATAATTCAATTGGACTGAGTTCAAATAATAATTCAATTAGTGAGGAAACAGTGATGGAAATTCACAAAGGATTTCAAATAGTCGGCACAAAGCCCAAGTATGGCAATAAGCCCAAGTCATGGTGAAAAACAACAAGTTTTTATCAAATATGCGGTAAAATATCGACTGCAATGGACCAAGTCACAAATCCCAATAGTAAATGACCCCGCGCTCGTCATACTATGCGTGTCTCACCTCAACATAGCACTACGTTGTGCAATCCGGGGTTTCAAACCCTCAGAACATCATTTAAAATCATTACTCACCTCAATCCGAGCAAAATTCTACTCCGAAATGCCTTTTCCCCTCGAATCGGCCTCCAATCGATCCGAATCTAGCCACAATTAATTCAATTCAGTCAATACTAATTATTGGAATTAATTCCATATGAAATTCTACATTTTCCATAAAAAATCCGAAATTACACTAAAATTCGTCCGTGGGGCCCACATTTCGGAACCCGTAAAAAATTACGGAATATGAACCCCCATCCAACCGCGAGTCCAACTATATAAATTTTACCAAAATCCAACATTGGATTGGCTTTCAAATCTTAACAAAAAAAATGGGAAAAAATAGTGTGCTCGTTCTTTAACTGCCCAGAAATTTTCGAGGCACTATTCACGCGTGCCGGTACTGTTCACGCTACACTGTTCACGGGTACTATTCACAGTTACTGTGCATGGCCACTGTTCATGGTACTGTTTACGGGCACTGTTCATGTATACTGTACACAGGTACTGTTCACACAAGTGCGATCACTGTTCACACGTACGAAAAATGCAGAAATTGCCCAGAAATTGCAGCAGCTTTTCTTTTCACTAAAAAGGCTCTAACTCCATCATACGAGCTCGGAATTCGATGATTCTTGTTCCTATGAGTCACAAATAATGATACGAACACAGCCCTTTAATCAAAACTCGATTCGAACCTTATTTACTCAGTTCAATACCCATTTCGCTCGTTAAACAATTAACTCATATTTCGTGTCAAAAACCCAATCGCGACTTGATGAAATTAGACCAAACTTTTTAGATCAGTCCTATAATTCATTGTCAAAATTTCGGAAGTCTCAAAATCAAATTTCGATCTCTAGAACTAAAAATGGACCTTTGGATCATTAAATGTTTATGATCAAAATAACAAAAATCTTCTAAAAATGACCCGTTGGGCATCCGAAACACACCTGAGGCCCCCGGGACCTCAACCAAAAGTACAGATATGTTTTAATACCTCATTCAAACTTGCTCGAACCATCAAAACACTATCGTTAACATCAAAATCACCAAATTTCATCAAATCAAAGCTTAAGTTAAACTAAAACTTCCAAAACTTGCATTCAATCAAAAACCCGACCTAAACACCTCCGAATCAACTGAAATTTTGCGCACAAGTCCAAAATCACCTAACGAAGCTACTGAAACTCTCGAAATTCCATTCCGACTCCCGGATCAAAATATCACCTATCAACCGGAAATCGCCAAAATACTAACTTCGCCAAAATAGGCTAACTTCTTCACCGGACCTCCAAAATTATTTCCGATTGCGCTCCTAAGCCTTAAATAATCACCCGGAGCTAACCGAATTATCAGAATTAAATTTCGAGCCCTCTAACTCATAAGTCAACATCCGGTTAACTTTTCCAACTTAAGCCTTCTTAAAAGAGACTAAGTGTCTCATTTCTTAATAAAATCACTCCAATAAAATTCTAAAGCACCCAATACTGATAATGAAACATCAGGAAGTAGAAAATAGGAAGAACGGGGTAGTAACTCATGAGACGACGGGTCGGGTCGTCACAGGTTCACTTGTGACATATTTGGAAAGAAGGATTGTTTTGAGACAAGGTTGATTTTGGTTTTGAAGAAAAAAATTGGTTTTATTTGGGTGTAAGATAGAGAAGTGCCTTTTTGGGGCAACGGGTCACTTCAGAAAAGGTTTAACATTTTAGACTTCAAAAGTTAGAAGGAGAGGCAGGAGAAAGGCAGAAACAAATTAATGACATGACACTTCAACAACTTAAAAAGACATATAAGTATTGAAGAGACAACTAACCTGAGTCACAAGAACCAGGTTCCGTGAAGGTTTTTGAAACTTTTGAGCAAAGACTCCTAGAAATGTAAAGTCACTCTTACTTGTTTTTGTCCAGAAATTGCCATATGTGTATAATTGTAACAGTATAGATTTGAGTTAGATGTTGACGAAAGACACTTTTTAGCATTGTACCTTTCTTTCTTAACATAGCCAATCATCGAGGGACTAGGTCCTTAGTTGAGCTTGATCAACCCCAACTCCAGATGATTTCTTTCAAAATGTTCCCTGCTCAACGCCTTGGTGAAGATGTCTGCTACCTGATCCTTCGTCTTACAAAACTTCATATAAATCAAAACCTTTTCAATGTTGTCCTTGAGAAAATGGTATCTGACATCAATGTGCTTGGTTCTTTTATTTTGAACCGGGTTCTTTGCCATGTTGAGAGCACTGGTGTTGTCATATGGAAGCAGTACGCAATCAATGTATACATCGAAATCTTCCAATTGTTGCTTGATCCATAGTGAATGAGCACATCATGAGGCAACTGCAACATATTCTGAAGGATAGTATAGAACCAGGTTCTGTGTGCCCGTAAAATATCTCAGAATTCTCTTAGCACCCTTGAGTTGAGATTCCTTAGAATTTGATTGGAACCTTGAACATAATCCCGCGCTAAATACAATGTCTGGCCTTTGATGCTTCCATATCAACCCTTTTCAAGAGTTCTTTGATGTATTTCTGTTGACTGATACACGTTCCCCTTTTGGAATGCTTCACTTGAAGACCCAGGAAGATATTCAGTACCCCCATCGTACTCATTTCTAACTCACTTCCCATGAGTTATGCACATTCATCACATTAGGAGTCAACTGGTGCTCCAAAGATGATTCCATCAACATAGATCTACACAATGAGTAGGTTCCTTTCTGATTTCTTCAGAACAGAGCGTTGTCAATTTTTCCTCTTGTAAAGCCCTTTTCTAGAAGGACTTTTGACAAATTTTCACATCAAGCACAGGGAGCCTGGCTCCTATAGCGGCTCTATCAGCAGGTTGTGGAACCAGGTTCCATATACTATTTCTCTCAACGTGACGGAGCTTTTTTTGCATAACTGTAATCCTGTCATCATCTTTCAATGCTTCCTTGATATTCTTAGGCTCTATTTGAGAGAGAAAGGCTGAGAAGGCAAGTGAATTTCTTGTCTTTGATCTAGTTTGAATTTCTCAGCAGCTGGAGTTCCATGTACAACATCCACGACTCTATTTTCTGCTTCAGATATTGTGATTGAGGGACCAGGTTCCTCTATGTCGGCTGGAGTCTCATCTTCAGTTATGAGGCACAAGGTCCATGTAAATATGGAGTAATCATCCATATTGATGGGAATATATACCTCTTTCCTCCTCTAATTGGCATCATCATAGGTCTACATAGATCCATATGGAGGAGATCAAGTGGACTTGAGATACTAACTTCCTTTTGGTCTTGAAAGAGGATCTGACTTGCATTCCTTTTACACATGCATCACACACCCTGTGATCCTTAAAACCTGATTCGAGCAGACCATGAACTAGGTCCTTCTTGACTAATTTGTTTAGCAGTGTGAAACTTGCATGACCCACCCTTCTGTGCCATAGCTCATCATTATCATTTACAACACTCAAACAGCCAAGATCCCCTTGTCACAGATTTGGGAGATACCCAGCAGAATCTCGTAGAGGACCAGGTATGCTACTGTTCAATAGACTCATACTATTCCCGATCCTTCCAACCTCCAAAATGTATCGCTTTTTGTTATTTTCAAAGGAAATCATTTGTTCTTCCAGTTATGAGCTCCGAGAAGTCACTATCCATGTGCCATTGTTGACTGCTCCATTTCACTGCTCTCTGCACACTTAAGTCAATCATTAGACTTAGGAACCCAAGCCAGCTTGGGTCCCTTATAATAATAGAACGGGCGGATCAAACTTCATTTTGCCCATGCAGGCAACACATATTTTCTTTTTAGGGAACCAGGTTCCTCATCAGTACGCCTCTTTTCAACAAAAACTTTATTTTTCCGCAAAGACTGAATTTTAACTTTACAAGATTCCTTGCAATGACCAGTTTGACCACAGTGAGTGCACAACCTATTATCAACCATAGTTACATACTTCCTATGGAGATTATAGGAGGTTTTAGCCTTTGGGAACCCGATGCCTTGCCCGTTTCCATCATTACTCCTATACATAGACGTTATTACATCAGAGGACCAGGTCCATTTAAGTGACTTATTAACCCTTTTTAAATCCTTCTGAAGTTGTCTATTCTTTTTAAGCTCATCAACAAGACTTGTTTTAACTTTCTTAAGCTCACTCTCAACCTCAAGTTGAGCCTTTCTAGCCACTTCCTCTCCCTCAGTGTTGTTCGTCCACTTTTTTGTTTGATATTTCAACCAGTTGTGTTCTCTAGTTACTTCTTCCACTTGTTCCCTTAAATCCTCAATGGAAACTACCACATCACCCCTTTCTAGCTCAGTAGCTGCAATTTTCTCTACTAGAGTATTCTTTTCTTTGCTGAGGTTCTCTATGGTTTTCTTCAAGTCAACAACCACTACCATCAAATCATCTCTAGATTGTTCAGCATCACCCAACTCTATGATTAGGACATCATTATCATTAACAAAACTATAATATGTATTAATTAGAACATTTGCTAATGACATCAATTTCTTTGAAGAGTGGGACTTCAAATTTCTCTGAACATCCCTGAAATTTACCTCATCCTCTTCATCCTCACGGACTGAGCCATCAATGCAAACAATGGATCAAATTCCTTTACTTTATTTTGCACTACCATCATGGAGCTGCTTCTTGCATCTGGTTCCTCTTCTGATTCACTGGAGGAGTCTCCCCATGCAGCAAGAGCTTGCTTCACAACATTGTCAGCTGTACTTTTTCGGCTAAATCGTTTGTCAGGAACCAGTCCCTTTTTGCTACTTTGTCAGCGTTGTGTTTGCAATGCTCTTATTTCAGAAATAGGCAGTCTTTGATGAAATGCCTTGGTTTTCCGCACTTGTGACAACAATCATTTTCTTTGAAATTCCTGCTGGAACTTAATTTCTTTAGGATCCCACCATTTTTACGACCTATCTTCTGAAATCTTTATGGTCTATTGTTGATTGACTTTCCTTGAAGTTTGGTGGAGCAGCCATGTAGATCCTTTCTAGGTGTTAACCTTTTAGAAAGACCCCGCTCTGATACCAATTGTTAGAAACTAAGCGTCCACCAGACTTTATAGAGAACCGGGTTCTCTATGAGTTTCTACTAAAAACACTAATGAACCAAACTGTATAGCGATCTGGTCCTATATAAGTTACCACAATGCTAACTACTGAACCGGTATGTAAATGAGACACAGGATAAATTCCCACTATATAGAGAACCAGATTCTCTATAAGTTCCCACTATAAGCAACCGATTGTAAAAGCAACTAGTGTAGGGAATCGGGTTTTCTAATTATTCTCACAGTAGCTCGACAGTAAGTAAAGAACACTGAGGATTTTTACGTGAAAAAATCCCAACTCAAGGGGACAAAAACCACGACCTACACTTGTAGGCTTTCAACTTTACTAACTTGTAAACCCCTATTACAAGCCACTTTGTAATGACTCTCTTACAAAGGATTCAACTCAACTAACTTGTGGTACTCTCACCACAAGCCACTTTGTGACTCTCTAGTTACAAAGACTTTGACTAACTTGTGACACTCTCAACACAAGCCACTTTGTAATAACTCTATTACGAAGTCTTTAATCACTCTAACTTGTAATAACACTATTACAAGCCACTTTATAACTCTCTAGTTACAAAGAGTTTAACTTACGACTAGACCTAGTCACAATATAAACTGGAGAGTTTACGATTTTGGGTTTCCTAAAAACAGATTCTAAAAAGCAATATATGAGTTGCAATGAAGGACAAATAACAAAGATTCAACAAACCTAAGGACTTAAGATATCTTCAATCTTGGATCTGAACCTTGAGGTTGAAGCAACTTTGTCCTTGAGAGAGGTTGTTCTTGCACTTGAGAGGATATTTTCGTTTCTGATTTTGCAAGTCTTGAACCTGAATCTTGTGCCTTGCATAAGGTTTATACTACAAAAGACATCACCTTAGTGATGTCAAGTCTTGGTTAGTACATGCCTCTTCTCAATGGGAAGTGAGTACACTGTTGCAGGCAGTCACTTTCTGCAGTTGCTTTCCAGCGGTACTGTTGACTTATACTTCTGTCGGGGAAACACCAAGGTATCAGGTCCCTAATCTGGTTCCTGTGAATCTAAAGACACACTGCCCAGATTATCTTGAGCCTATTAACTTGAATGATTGTACCAGGCATGCTTCAGGTCCTTTATCTGGTACTCTCATGAAGTAAGTTGCTTTATCTTCCTTGATTGTATTTATACGTGTGTGACATCACTTACAATGATGTAAGCAAGGTAGGTAAAAAGCCTTCCATAGAAAGTCGATTGCTGCACTGTTCATGTGCAGTAGCGTGTGCAAACATCAACTTTTCTGCTGGAGAGTTGACTTCATACAGTCTCCTCGGGAACTGGTAGGGACCTGTTTCCTCAGTTGTTCCTTCCTCTATGAAGAGTTGAGTTATATCCCACGCTGGATCCCAACCTGGAACTTTATGATCTCAAGGTTTTGTAGATGTGTAACATGTTTCGTATCTGGTTCTGGATGGTAAGTTTGTTAGATCATCAAAACATAAAGTAAAGTACTTATGCCCAAGGTACTTGTAACCTATCAATTAATCTGCTTCCACTTCTTACACGCATTACTATTTTCCGGTGTGTCAACAGGAGGAATTGTGTTACTTCCATTGACAACTTTCCACAAATCCTCACCAACAAGGTATGACTCAATACAAGATTTCCATACCTTGAAGTTGGACTGGTTCAATAACCCCATCCTCATTCCATTAGCACGGCCACCCAAATCCATTTAAAAAACCCTGTTGAATCAACCACTAACCCATCTTGAAATCCAGAAGCTGACTTATGGCTCTGATACCATATAAAGAATAACAGAAGAAGAGTATTTTTCAGAGACCTTCTGCTAGCCCAAGATCGTTAACTAAGATTGGAGGATTCAACTAAAGAAGAGGAAGCTTAAAAAGAGAAAAGAGATTTTTGAAAGGAGAACTTTGTTATTGAAGAAGACTTTCTTGAATTTGGCTTCGTTACAAATGCCTAAGGCTGCTCCTATTTATACTTGTCTAGAGATGATTCTAGATACAAAAATAATCTAGCCAATATCACATTCTACTAATATCTTTCTTAAATATTCAAGACTTTAGAATATCTACATATTTCTTAAATACAACAAATATTCAAGATATTTCTCCGTAACTTTTTAGAAACTTCTTCTAATTATAATTTTACTCTTCTCAAAAATCAACTTTATTTTTTCACAATACAAGCATATATTATGTATGAAAGAACATAGAAAGAGCAAAACTTGCTACCTTGGTTATTTCAATATCAAGAAACAACGAATAAAACTTTTATTTTCAATTGGCACATAAATATAAGAAAATATCACGCTCACTGAAAGAACACCTCCAAAGGCAAGAAAAAATGTGTGTTGTGAGTGAGAGAAATGATCAACAATTATATCGTAGATAGGACTTATAAGGCAATAAATTGTAGTGATTAAAATACGACTTATAAATCGCAATGGCTACGCGACCTATAAATCGTAATGACCTATAATCGTATTTAATGAACGCGATATTCTCGTAGATATATAATAGTTCCGATATTTGTCCGCATTTCCTAATCCTTCTCTTAATTATAGCCGTTAGCTTTCACTTCCTTTCTCACTCAGTCTCTAGGGTCTATCTCTCCATCAACTATGTCACCAGCTACCACTTTCTTCGCCGCCCTCCTCCGCCGGCGCCACCACCTCCGCCGCGGTCTCTCAACACATTCACAACCGCTTTCCATCGAATACTCACTCACCCACCCAATCTACACCATATGGGCCTCGAACACTTCCCTTGGCAAAACCCTGGTCTCCGCCGGGCTTTCCACTTCCTTCCTCTCTTCCTCAAACCGCAAATTTCTCTACTTGAAGCCTGTCCAAACAGGTTTCCCTTATGACTCCGATTCACGCTTCGTGTACAACAAATACTCCCAGTTTTTCTCCTTAAATAAACCTGAATTCTCCGTCTTCGCATCTAATCACGTGCTCAGAGCATCCGTTCCGGCTTCGAATACCGTTGTTAAGGATGAAATGGGGAGAAGTTGTGGGAATGGGGTTGTGAATTTGGGGTTTTACGAGGAGAGTAGGTTGCGAGGGACGAGTGAGAATGGGGAAATGATGAAGGGGTTTTCGATGCTAGTTTGTAAGACAATGTACGGGTGGAAAGAGGCATTATCGCCACATTTGGTGGCGGAGAGAGAAAATGCTAGAGTAGAAGATGCTGAGTTGTTGGAGATGTTGAAGGGTTGCTTAGAAATTGATGAACTGGAAAGTGGTGAAAAGGGTGAGGCTTTTTGTGTGATCGAGACTGCTGGTGGCGTTGCTAGTCCTGGACCATCTGGTTCGCTTCAATGTGACTTGTATCGGTGCGTGGTTCTTTGAGTGTTCCTTCAAAAAATATTAACTTTCTATCTGCCAAGAGGATTAACTGCTGAAAAATGAAGTATTTATGTAAACATTTGATTCTGTAATTGAGAATATATTTGGAAGGACACATCCAAACGAAGCGTACACGTGTTAGTCCTCATCTTGAAAAATAAAAATATACATTTGGTGAAGCTTCGACTTGGTGGAAGTATAATGAACTTAATGATAGAGTGATTGACTTGGTGGAAGTGTTATGAGCTTGATGCTAAGAGCGCTGTAATATCAAGCCTACTTGACATGTTATAGTTGCTTATACATATGTAAGAAAAAACAGAAATATCAAGCCTCCTTGATAGTGTTATAGCTGCTTGTACGTATGTAAGCAAAGGCACAAATGTAGAATCTAGTCAGTTACCTAGGTTAAAAACCCAGCTTAGATTCCTAACATTGATTAGCACTATTCCTTAAAGGAATGTTATTGGTGACGGGTGACCAAGTTTGAGAGATGCCTTTTGAAAATAGGCAACCCTGCACCAAGCTAAGGGCACTATGTCAGTATTGACCCTCTGACTACTTTTTGTTGAATTGAGTTGGCAAAGGGGATTACTTGACAAGAAAAATTACAGAGGAGGCAATGTGACTGTCAAGACTTCTAGCGCAATATAATGTTTTCTAGCTATCTTCTCTTGTTTTGAACCCCTAAAGTAGCAATCCATGGTTACAGACCCACAAGAGATGCAAAGAGTAAAAGTTCGCTTAGCTACTTCACCTTTCAAGAAGGAATCATTGGAAAACTGAAGACAAACAATAAAAATGTGCTTAGCTGTAGGATACATGCTACTCACACTGTTCATTGTTCAAAACTAAGATGAATAAGAATTGCAGAAATGGATTCTCAACCTTATAATGGTGCAAGGAAGATCTTCCTTTATTGGTTATCAAATCATATATAATTGAATACTTGCTTGGGAAAGAAGTAGAGGATTAGATGTGCTTCAAATAAAACAATATTAGTATCGTTTACTCTTGTAAGCAAATACTTTAGAAACTACAACATTTAAATTTCAAATATAACAGCTTCTTTCTTTTTGTTGGCAGATTCTCACTTTACTTGTTATGATCAGCAGCCAATTTCCTTTATTTCTATATTACTTTCTGCTTTTGCAGACCTTTCCGCTTCCCAGCTATTCTTGTCGGCGATGGAAAGCTAGGGGGTATTTCAGGAACTATTTCAGCCTATGAAAGTTTGAAACTTCGAGGTTATGATGTTGTTGCTGTAGTAGTTGAAGACCATGGCCTAGCTAATGAGGGTTCTTTATCATCTTACCTGCAGAGAAGGTGAATCTAAAGTTATTTTCTATTGACTTAAATGTGTCTTTTGTATTTTAGTAGAAGATATAGGTGGTTTAACACCATAAAATAGGCACTGTCACTTTTACATTCTAATGCTTCAGTTTAGAGACTAATGTATATATGGGTATATCATCCAATCTCGTTCCGTGTATTTTCACTGTGAAACAAAAGGAGCAGAAAGCTTATTTCCTTGGCTGACAGGGTCCCCGTGCTTGTGCTTCCACCTATACCGAAGGAGATGTCAAATAACCTAACGGAGTGGTTTCAAGAAGCACTGTCTACTTTTCATTCTCTTCAAGAAATAATGCAGTCAGCTTTTCTGGAGAGAGCATCTAGATTACGCAACATGCCAAGGAAGGCACATGATATTTTCTGGTGGCCCTTTACTCAACACAAACTTGTACCAGAAGAAAATGTTACGGTTATAGATTCTCGATGTGGAGAAAACTTTGCTGTGCACAAGGTTGTGAATGATACTTAAAGTTATGAAAATGGTTTTGTTTCTTGTCATCTAGCATTTAGTTCATTTCTATAGTACTGTTAAAAGCTCATGCTCAGCAGCCGATACTAAAAAAAGTGTGTGCTAGAGCTCTTTGACTGATGCAGATCTACATATTAGTGATAGTGTTCTAGTTTTCCTCTTCGATCTTCTTTATGATGTCATAACTGTGTCCATCTATCTGCTATATCTACCGGGAGAGGAAAGAATATTTACTATTCCTTTCCTATGCTGCGTCTTACCATTCCACTTACAGATTGGTTAATTTAATGCTTTTACTGTAGGTTAATAAAGTTGATTTAATCACCCAACAATTTGATGCTTGTGCAAGTTGGTGGACGCAGGGACCTGATGCTACTTTACAGGTCAGTGTGTAGATTCGTCCTTATTAATTGCAATTTAGCCTACCTTTATGATTGTTTTATAGCAAATCTCTGTTACCATTCTGTGGCATGTGCATGTTTGTGTTCGAATAATAAGGAGAATGAAAATGTCTATGATTGGACACTACTATTTATGGGAACAATTTTCTAGGAGAGTAGGATGTACCTTGTGATTTAACGCAATTGTAATTTGAATGCCTTAAACCTTGGGGCACTCAAGTAGTCCAATTCATTTTTGTGCAAGTGTTTTTTTTTCAAATGTACGAGTATAGCTGCAATGTCTGGTTTTTCTTTTACCTTTTCTTTTAATTAGAAAAATGTTATCACCTTGTTTGGAAAATATTAGTTCAAAGTACATTTATACAACATTTCTTATCCATGTGGAGTAAGGAGTCTTTCCAAGTACGAGGGGTTTCCTGTTATAGGAACTGACTGGGTCTAAGCCAAGCTTTATCAGCTAAGGCAATGAAGAAGACAGTAAACCAGCTAGCTTGAAGATCTTAGGCCTTTCTGATCTTGTCCCTCATAAGATCCACTCAGGAATAGTATTAATAATACTTATCTTGCTTGTGAGGGAGGTATATGTGGGATTGTCTACATTTTTATCTTAACAATAAGAGAATGCGACAAATTCAACAATTAGGTAGATCAAACTTCCATCATGGTGTTTCAGATTGATCTGACATTTTTTAGTTCATATTTAATTATAGCAGCAATTCCTTCTACAAAGGAGTCCTTTTGGATGATTTTGACCATATGTGGCTAATTAGGATTGTCAGATGGGGCATGCTGTAACTCCATTTTGCACTGTTTGTCTTTAGATGGTTTCAGATTGAGCTTGCAAGAGATGTGGGTTACGCTACTGCTAGATATGGGCATGTAATGTTTCCTGAAAATGTCTATGAACCGGCTCTGGAATGTGCTGAACTTTTGCTTGAAGGCGTGGGAAAAGGTTTCTCTTTCAAACCCTGTCCATGCATGCATTTTCATTTCTTAGGGACATCTGCGAACTGGGGCTTAATCAATGTCCTTATCTTTGAAACTATTTTTTCTCCATGAGATAGCATATAGGAGAGGAGAAATCTCTCTTATATTTCATTTATGTTTTTGTAGTTTCCGTTGATTACAGTTCTTTGAGGGACCATGTTGCAAATTTATGCAGCAATTTTGTCATGTGGTAATTTATTGACATCTTTATCAATGTGTAATTTGCTTTAGCCTACATGTTTGGCAAGAATTCTAACTATCAAAACATAAGCTGCTAAACACCACTTGTCAGGTGTAAGGAATGCATTGATCTAACTTTTCTGCTTATATCATTTTTTTCTTACTAAGAACTGAGAGAAGTGTTTGAGCTGTTATAGGCTCAAACATTCTGTTATTTCACTTGATCGCTGGATCAGATAAACCTACTAATTAGGACAGTTGACAGCTCTCTTCTTTATATAAAGGTTAATTTCTGCACGCGACTTTTTTACCAAACACTAGCAGAACAGAAAATCAGGATCTCCTCCTCAAACACAAACGAAAGTTGAAGCTCAAGAATAGAACTAGTTGTTCTTCGCTTGTGTTATCTGCATAATTATAATCAACACTTTCTGGCAAAAGAGTAGTGCTTTTTCCGTCTGTCTTTTAAATTTTTTGCTGACTTTTACATTTGTTCCTGCATAGCTTTGCCTGTCATTTTTTATCTATGTTCCTGCTTTGTGGTTCAGATGCTTAAGTTTACAGTTGACACCAATGCAACACATCTTAACGCAGCAGCCTAAACATAGAGCAAATGGTCTTTTATGGATTTTTGTCAACAATTCCTGTATGCTTGTTCATTAACCTTTAAAAACTAAATCTATGTGATGTCCATACAAGAAAGAAGGATGCTGAATTCCTTTTCTTTTATTTCTTTCCAATTGTCCAGATGGGTATATCTTAGATTTTTTGCGGCCCAAAGTTTTAGTTAGACTGTCCAACACTCCAAATCTTACGAGATGGTTGCAGCAAGTGTTGTGTTGTGTGCCATTTGACTGTGTTTCATATTTGGCAGTAATGTAGTATGCCTTAATTATGTTAAAATACTTCCAGACTGCACTAAGATTAGTTTTTGAACAACATTGTTTTGATAGGGTGGGCTTCAAGAGTGTACTTTTCAGATAATGGCTCTACTGCAATTGAAATTGCTCTTAAAATGGCACTACGGAAGTTCTTGTTTGATCACAGAATTATCTCTGATGATTTGGTGGCTGAGAGTGCTGAGAGTCGTGTGGATCTAAAGGTTGGTCTACTTAATGTCCTCCAAGTAGTAGTGCTTTGTTTTACCTGTTGACTTGATGATATTGATTATTAAGGGTGTGACAGCTCTTGCAACTCTGCTAGGGAGCGAACCCAGAATCTCTGGTTCAGGGTTCAGAATTCGAGCTTAGAATAACTATAACTTAACTTTTGTTTATTAACTGATCTTTTGACGTGTTTGAGCCTAATGTGCTAAATGCCGCTTTGATATTATTTAAACAGTATATAAAATTGTTACGACACCCTTCTTCTCTCTGAGTCTTCTAAATCTTCTGTAAGCGTGCGCTTCGCATGGCTTCTTTTCTAGTAGAGTTATACCCTAATTTTAGAAAAAGGACCGGACAAGTCGCAAACCCGGTTAAGCTTCCGTATTCCCGGTACGCTGCGCCCCTCTCGGCTCGAGTTGTCCGCTCGGGTAAGCCAGGTCTAGAATAATACACCCAGGATCTAAACTTAGAATGACATAGCCCCATGCCGGATCCCTAGTAGGCACGTTTGCTTGCATCACGTGCATTTGACTTTAGGGACTCAACACAGGGGTTGGGTCCGTCTAGGACAGGTAATCCTGATGCATTTAAACGTGCTACTTAGCATTTATTTGTTTCGGCTTGCATGTTGACCGGTTTCGGAAAGAAAACATTTTCCTTCATACCAAACACACCCAAAGTTGTCAATAAATGAAAGTTTCCTCATTTTCACAAATTTGATTGCAACAATAAGTAATAGCAACCATATGCACTGGAAAATGCTACTTTATGTATGGAGCTTTCTGTCATCAACCAGGTTTTAGCCCTCAGAGGATCTTACCATGGCGACACATTGGGTGCTATGGAAGCACAGGCACCATCACCTTATACTGGATTTTACCAGCAACCATGGTATGGCCTTATCTTTGTGAAAGCATTTAATTATTTCTTTTGGGGGTGAATTCTCATCGATGTAAAAGCTTTTTTTTTAAAATTCTTTTGGGAGGTCGAATTTTCATTGCCATTAGATATCATTGGCCCATAACTAAACAGGATGAGTTAATAATTTTTGTGGGTGACAATCTTTCTGCATGATAATCGAGGCTCTAGAAAAATAGAGCTCTTTTCTTTTGGGCTTCTTTTTCATTTATATAAATCATGCATTTTTTGATGGTACTTATATCTTGTCTTTAATTGTCTTTATATTAGTTTATTTTTGATAAAGTAATAGATGATCTTGCTATAATCTTGTTTTTAAGTGTGTCTTACACACAAGTATGATTCTCTATGAAGAGAAATTGATCATCTGTACACAAGTGTTTTCCACCCCTACAAAGCTCTTCCGTTTTTCTTTTCGTATAGCCCAGATGAGCGCAAGAGAGCCACTTGCATGCCCCGTCTTGCCTCCCCTCACTTCCTATAAAATGCCCAAATAGGGAACATACTTTTGACTGGCCGGTATCACCCAATTGACTCTAAAAGGATTTTGTACTATGCACCAGGGGTGATACAATTCCTGCCCGTGAAAGAAGATATGGTTTACGTCAATGTTTTTTCATCCGCATATAGTTTTCTTTGATAAGCCAAATGTCATTTGGTATAAATTGTAGGTATGGAATCAAAAGATCCACTTAATTCTGAATAGCTCTTGTTACCTGCAGCTCTTTAATTTTAATCATCACAAATCTACTGAATATTGATTTGATATTTCATTATTTCTTGACCTTGAAAGATGTTCATAGTACTGTCTACATGTCTGACATGATCCCCTTGAAGTCATTTGTTGCTCATGATAAAGTGCCAAAACCAAGAGTTATGTGAAGTTCATGATTATCATCCTGATTTCTTGTGAGTATTTGGATACTTCTGTGAGATTAGTATATGAAATTAAGAAGAGAACTTGTACGTTATACTCTCTCCCGGTGTTTATAGTTGTGAAAGAAACACTTTATGCCTAATGTTGTCGGACTGTGAATCTTCTTGAGTTCTATTCTGCACAAGGAAACTTCAGTGATTTATTCTTTTTCGAACTCAAACACTCTATGTCAAGATTGTGTATGTCTTGCCAGTTAGGGTGAACACCATTTCTTTACCATTTTTTCCTCCCTAGGTAAAATCTGAAGTATTGAACATATTGTGAATTTGCAGGTATAAGGGAAGAGGTCATTTTTTAGATCCGCCAACAGTTGCCATGTGTGATGGTGTCTGGAAACTTAGCCTTCCTCAGGAGATTGAAACTCAAAAACCCAATATTGAAGATTTGAGTAAGTGAAGCATAACTTGTGATGATATTCTTATTCCAATTTCAATACTACAACAATTGGTTTCTTCATCAGCTTTCAGTTTGCGTGAGAGCATATTCAAGGAAAGTCGCGACAATTCAAATCTTTCTGAGATATATCATTCGTATATACGGCGAGCATTACAGCTAATTATGGACTCAAGTGGATCTACTCAGACTGGGGCATTGATTATAGAACCAGGCAAGACTTTATCCATAAGCACAGTTTATTTTTGGTCTTCTTTTCCCCACCATTTTTCTTTCCTTCTTGCTCATGGTTCATGCATACGTAATTCTAGAGGCATTTACTTTTTTCGGATCTTTCTCTTCCATACTCTTTATTGTATATGATTTGCTCTTCCCGCCTCACCTATTAGTTGATGAGCCAGTTGGAGGCCAAACAGAATGTTATAACCCCCCTGGAAGTGAGGGAGTTGTTATGAGTCACAAAATTTTCTAATTCATGGAATTTTGTGTTATTATGAGATATATCTTAAATAATATATTACGTGGACTTTTCAAAATTGTTGCCGCACCGTTGTCGACACGGCATAGTTGTGGGTGTAGGATCCGTACCGGATTTGGTCAACTTACCTTTGGTACTTTGACAACAATCTGTGACTGAGAATATAGATTGATTGGGTACTTGGTTTGATTTTTTGGGTTTGTGTCATTATATATATATATATATATATATATATATATATATATACACACACACAGTTATAGGTATATAAAGTATGAGAATGATTTTCTATTATGCGAGATATCTTGTGAATAAAATATTGGTGTCTATAAAGAATAAAGGTGTATTAGTTGTAGTTTAATCACTTTACTAATCGAAATATATACTTTATATTGTGTAATATACATTTATTGGTTGTATCCCAGCATCGCTATCCTCAGTCGGATCTGTACCCTCCAATTCTAAAATTTATGTGATGAAGTATCCGACCTCTAGATCTACACCCAGACCCGAGTTCGAGCAACGTAGGTGTATGATATTCTTAATGACTTTCTCGAATGTCAAATAGTGACATAATTATTGAGTTTATTCCACACTATTCATAATGATTCTTTTACTTTCTATGACGATTCCTTTTACTTGCAATTATTTGCAGTGATACAAGGTGCTGGAGGAATGGAAATGGTCGATCCACTATTTCAGAGAGTACTTGTTAAAGAATGCAGAAGTCAAAAGATTCCTGTTATTTTTGATGAGGTTTTTACGGGATTCTGGCGTCTGGGAGCAGAGGTTTGTTTGCTAAATCACTTTGCGGTTCTTACCAGATTACTTGATGTATCCTTTCTCTGGTTGAAGAATTTCATTTTGTATCTTTTGCTTTTTCAGTCTGCCACGGAGTTCATCTGCTGTAAGCCAGATATAGCCTGCTATGCCAAGTTGATGACTGGTGGCATTGTGCCCTTGGCTGTCACTTTAGCATCAGAAGCTGTATTTGAAGCATTTGTTGGAGATTCAAAGGTATATCCATCAGTGTTTACTGCCTATATGTCAAGTATTCTTTTTGTTCTAATAGGCTTGTCAAGTATTTGCCTTTCATGAGCAAAAACCATCAGTGGTTAAGCCCAATTCAAGCTCTCAAACAAAACTAAGATCATATGATTGGTGGTGTAACCTCATTCCTTTGCTTCAGCTCCAGGCTCTCTTGCATGGTCACTCTTACACTGCACATGCAATTGGTTGTACGGCAGCTGTAAAGTCAATCAAATGGTTTAAGGACTCCAAAACAAATCCTAATTTGATATCTGAAGCCGTGATGCTCAGGGAGGTATGTGAAAATTCAGTGAGTGATAAATATTTTTGTACTTTAGTCACTGGGATTATGCACCTCACTTGTGAAAATTTCCTAATAACAGTTTTCTTCTCTCCTAGGCTGTTTTAAGGGAAACACGTAAATATCCTTGTTTGTGTCTATTCAGCACAATGTCCTTAGATGAACAAAAACCTCTTTGCACAAATAATTGGAGCGATCAAAGCTGAGAAAGCATACTAGTCCAGAATATTAGTTGCATACTTTATAGCACCAAGTGTGACTTCGATTGACTTTAAAAATCACCATATGGGTTTCACATGTTACACGGATCCTTCATATGCCATGACGTACCTGTATCATCTGGGCTTGATAAGGTGTGGGTACTCTGTGCAGATTCTTCATAAAAACACACAAATATTTAGCAAGAAACCTGATGTACCCATACTGGATACTTCCATACAACTGTACTAGAAAGTATCCAGTCATCACATTCATCCAATTTCTACTATTATCCACCGATTAAATTTGAACAAAAAATGAGGAAAGATGGTGCAGTAGGCCAGTAGCACTAGGTGACCTTGTAAATAATTTGTAGGGGACCTGTTATAAAGGATGAATTCCCAACATCTTGCTTTTTATCATGTTGCTTGTTCTCCCACTCTCCTTTCCATCATTTCTTGGGTGTTTGCAGCTGTGGGATTCAGACTTGGTGAGACAGATTTCCTTACTTCCAGCAGTGCATAGAGTGGTTGTGTTGGGGACTCTATGTGCATTGGAACTTCGAGCAGAAGGCTCTAATGCGGCGGGGTATGCGGTCTATGCTGTTTTCTCGTAAATTAATAGTTCTGACGTATTAGTTCTCATTGACAATGCACTGATTGTTTACACATGTAAAATCTTAATGCTTACCTTAAATACCATGTGAAAGTGGTGCAACATATGAAAGCTGTAATAAAGAGCTCCACATAATTAAGGAGCTAATTTTCATTTTTTGTGAGCTCAATTATAATATCTTTGTACTGTCTTTTTGCATTGACTTTATGCTAGGCAATGAAACTTTTGCTTCATTAAAAAAACATAAAATGAAGAGCTCCACCTAAGAATCATATATGAGCTTATTTCATGAATTCAACTAGGTATAGGAGTGCTTTTTGACATGTGTAATTCATTGGACAATAGCCGGCAAAACTTACATGTGGGACTTCTTTTCCTTTTAACCCTTAAGTACCCAAAGGGTTAAGGCCCCATTGGACAACATTTGGTTGAAGGAAAAAACGAGTATTTGAAGTTGCAAAAGAGTATTTGTAGAGTTTGTCTTTGGACTTGAACTCACTCAAAAACAAAAAAAAAATTGAAGTTCTGGGAGTGAAGACCACTTAAGATACTCCTTAAACTAGTTTTTCAACTTCAAATTCTCTATTTCAAGTTTAACAAAGTTAACACTGATTTGCAAATAATATTTCTGTTCAAACATCTTTGCATATAATATTTTGGCTTGTTCTTTCTCCAAGTCTTCGTTCTGTGTTTCCAATTCTGATACTTCTGAAGCTCATTTTGTCTCAAAAAATGCAGGTATGCTTCACTATATGCCAGATCTCTCATTCAGAAGCTCCGTGAAGATGGCATCTATATGAGGCCTCTTGGCAATGTCATTTATCTAATGTGTGGGCCTTGCACAGCTCCTGAGAGTTGCAGCAACTTACTAAACAAGGTGTATAGAAGACTTGAAGAGCTCTAAACCAGTGAATCTACGTCAAGACTAGATGGTAATCCCTCTGCTTTCTTTAATGGTTTACTAGCTATCTTGAAGTCTATTCAGTCTGTTTCTTGCCTTCTAGGCCCTGTAGCTTAGAGCTCAGAATTACAAATTGTCACACTCCTTTTCTTCTTGTTCTTAGTCTTTTTTAATAAGCTAGAGCGAAACATTTCAATAAAAAAATAAAAGCAGGATCCATTTTGGCGCGATCTTTCTATCAACTCCTAAAAATAGAAAACATATGCAGCAAAGAGCTAGAACATCCCCGAAAGCCCTAATTATTACCGAAACAAATAGAGAATGTTGCCTAATAAAAGTCTTCATCTTTCGAACTTAGCATTCTTTGCCTCTCCGACCACAGGGAAGGCTACCTAAGCCATATCAAGGTGATTTAATTGCTAAAGGTGGATTTTCTATCTTGAGATGCCCAGCATAACTACCACTTGTTGATTGTTTGTTTGATCTAGACCTAGAGTTATGACTTCTAATTGTCAGTAGAAATCTGAGTATTTGATTGGACATCCTCCTTTTATAATTACCTAATAGAGCTTTACATTTTTAAACATAAAGTGAAATTTACAGAGAAGCCAATCTAAGAAAATTCTTCTTCTACCATAGGGCATCTCACCAAACATATTAATCTGAGTAGGATTGACAGGAAATGAAGGAAATTCACCAAGTCTTTGAATAAATCCGCCCATTCCAAAACCAGTCAAAAACCCATTTCATGAATTTTCAATGCCTCGAAGGAAACTTGTTTTTTGTCGTATCATTTTTTGTTCATATGAACCGCATTGGTGTAAGGATTTGATTCAGGCTTTTCAGTATTTAGTTATCACTTATCTGCCATTCGTGGCCTTTGCATTCAAGGTCTTCCTTATTGTTCCATCTCTATTGTCTCCTGACAAAACAAAAGACAGAAACCATATTTTTTTTGAAGCATGACATCTTATTAGCTGCTTCGGTAGTTATACTCTCAAGAAATTTTTTGACCTGAAATATTGTATAGATTAGAGAAGAAGCATTTAAATGTACTAATTCACATATCACCATACTTCTGTGTGAACGGAGATCACGTTACTATTGGACACTGCAGGTTAAAACCAAAACTTGTGTTATTGTTTTCTTCTTTTTTAAATCTAAATTCCTACAGATTTGTAAATTGTGATTAACATATTTTGGCTGTGTTGCAGGCTTGTGGCAAAAACTGTGAAGTTCAATGTGTTGAAGGTGATTCCATCTCCGTCTGCTAGTGGCGAAAAGAAAGCATTTTACAAGACTAGAGCTTAGTGTCTGTAATTTTGTTGTTACATTCAGAGATTAGAATTATGATGAGATTATACTTGACACCAACCAACTCTGAATTGCAAGGATTTCTTCATTTCCGCATCGCATATTAATCAACTTCAATTATGCAACAAAACTAACACCTTCTGCAATATGTCAAGGAAAAAACAATCATCTACAGATTTCTGTCAGGGACACCAGGCTCAAATTAAAAAAAAATTTACGATTTGGAAAAAAATAATTTCACCATAGTTCATGCTTCCATAGGAAAATGATATAGTATAGTCGCTTTTAAAATAATAACCGAAAATATGTATATTTTTTGTATATATATACACACTCTGTATGTCATACAAAAATTATTCAAAATTTATATACTTTTCTTACTAGCACGAGCTAAAAGTGACAATATCCCTATATAACTCAAGAGATATTACACTACTAATGGCTGTATAATTAACACGAACATACAGAAACCACCCAACAAATACATAGCTGAAGAAACCCTCCTAAACTACTCTAACTGATCTGCAGAAGATCTGTTTGATGGGAAGATATTCACCAATTTCAGTATATTATGTTTTCTACAGAGCTAAACTACACTAGCTACTAAATAACACATGATATACACAGTACCCTTCGTCTCGACGTATCACATGAATCATGATAAGTTTCAAACAGTCCCAGGTAAAAATGCTCGTCCTGGTTCTCTCGCAGCTAAAGGTCCATGGCACCCAAGAAGCTGCAAGACAACAAGAAGTATGAAATCAGCTATATCTACCATCCTGACCATGTTAAAATACGAGATAGAATATGATGATAACATATAGCAAATGTACATAATAATTCTACGTCCAACCAGGGGCGGATCTAGCGTGTAGTATACGGGTTCCCGTGAACTCAGTAACTTTTGCGTAGACTCTGTATTTTTGTTAAATTTTTTATTAAATATCTATAAATATCTATTTGTGAACCCAGTTATTATTGTATATTAATTTGAAATTGCATCAGGAATCCATAAACTTAAAATCCTGGATCCACCTCTGCGTCCAACGACAGAATTATTTCATGTTAATCGAGTCTGATGGAAAGCAAACATGCCTAAAGCTAAAAGAGCCAAGAACATATATAGTAACCATCGGTGAGACACAAATATTATCCCAGAAAAGGTACAAACATAAATAATGTAGCTAAATTGAGATACTGGTTTAAAGTTCTGTATACAAACAAGAGAACAGAATGTCGAACCTTAGCATTGACGCCATCCGGCACGATCCTGTTCTCAGCTTTCCATTTCAGGTAATCGGTACGTTTGAAAGGTGTGAAACCCCTGAAAACCAGGAGAATGTGTATTAATATAAGCACCATATATCAAGAAGAATACATACTAAAAAGGCGAAGAGTGCCTAGATTTTACATAATTCTGTGTCTTCGCGGAGTCCTTAATGCAAAGTTTCAAATTGGAAAAATTTGATACTTTACACATACTATGCTGTTGCAATTGTAGTAGAAGACTAAGAAAAGCATGAAATATAGCTACTAAGATAAAGGCAGCACGATGTACTAAGCTCCCGCTCTGCGGGAGGTCCAAGGAAGGGCTAGACCACAAGGGTCTATTGTACGCAACCTTACACTGCATTTCTGCAAAAGATATGATTAGATACTGAATGCCAATAGTTGTTCTACGACTAAATATAGTCGTTCCACGAGTACACCAAGAGGAACACAGCTTAAACGAAGTTGAAATGCTATATACAGATAGTATGAAGTCGATACTAAAGCGTCCAATCGAATAAGCAAAACTACCAAAAAGCTAACAATTGTTTATGAAACATATAAGTGAGAGCCTGCTCAATTAGAAAACCATAGGCAACAATATATATAAGAAAGATCAGAATAATATAAAGCAATACCATTTACTGCTAACAATAATTTTCTGCCGACCAGGAAACTTGAACTTAGCACGACGTAAAGCTTCTTGAGCGTGATGATTGTTTGAATCCCTGCACCTAACAGAAAGCAGAACCTGGCCAATAGAAATGCGCGCACAAGTCCCAAGAGGCTTACCAAATGCTCCCCTCATACCCGTCTGGAGCCTGTCGGCTCCAGCACAGGACAACATTTTGTTTATGCGCAGAACATGGTAAGGATGAGCTCTGACCCTAAGGTGAAAAGCATCCTTTCCGGCATTCTTTGACATGTACTTATTGCACGCTATACGTGCAGCTTCCAATGCCTCACTAGACACATTTTCTTTCTCCCAACTAACCAAATGAACACAACAAGGAAACTCATCGACCCCCTTTTTCTTCATACCAACGTCGTAAATCCTGATCTTAGGATCAGGCACACCACGACAATACCGCGATTTTGGATAGGGCTTTCCCTTTATTTGACGATAACACCTAGCAGGTCCTACAACCAAAAAAACAAATCCAGTGACCGTGCAACCACCATTATACAACCTATATATCAAAATTTTTAAATTTCACCTTGCCACAGGCAAATTGTTTGCTTCAACTTAAATTTTGAAGTGAACTATTCCCATTTTCATCATGTTTAAGGTCAAAAATGCAAGTTTATAGCAAAAAGTATATTGCTAACATTTATTCCCTTATCAATATCTCCGGAGTCTAATCCATAAAAAGTAAATACTTACGTAATAAAAATAGGCATGTGATGCACTAGACAATAGATTTTCAGTAGAAACATTCTTGATTAGAGTTATGCAGAATCCCAGAGACAAAACCAAGAAGAAACGCAAAACTTGATAAGAAAGTTAAAGTAAGAGCACAGAAAAAACCAAAAGAAATTTAAAAAAAAAAAAAATTCATCCTTTTTTTTCCATAGGAAAAAAATTCAATAGAATTTCCATGTATTCTTTTCCAACTTTGAGCATTGCGTTTTGTAAGTAGTATTTCATGATTGCGATTATAAGAAGCATGTAAAATTCCGATTAATAAGTCGCATATGATGATTTCGATTTATACATCTATGGATTTATAAGCTACGAGATACCTAATAAATAGGAAGTGATGCACTACTCAATAGATAAACATTCTTGAATACTGTTATTCAGAATCAATGAGACAAAAAAAATTAAAAAATAAAACCAAACTCCTCTTTTAACCCAAGAAAATGCAAATTCCCCACTCCAAAAAAAACACAGAAGAGTTCCTATATATTAATATCCTTCTCCATCTTCAAAAATCCAAACTTGACAACTAGATAATACTAGCATAAAAAGAAAAAGTAAAAGAAAAAAGACACTGCAAAAGTTCCTAATCCAGTTTTAATTTAAGCAAATAAAATGTTTCATACATACATAATATAGACATTAATGAACTGAAAAGTGGTTTAGAAAACTTTACTTCTTCCCATGGCAGAATATTGTTACTTTTGTTGTTTATCAACTTCCAGCAACAAGCTAATGTTCATATGTAAACAAGAAAACAAAATTAAATTGTTGAATATATCCCATATTTATAATAATTTCTTCCGCCGCCTTTTTTAGTATTCTGGTTGTCTTTATCAGTTTTTCTGTAGAACCTTACAAGGTAAAAGATAAATACTACTAACTACGTACGAGAACTAGTTATGAACGTAAAGAATACGGCGGGAACTTGACAAGTGTTTATTTTTGCAACCAAAAGAGAACAAAAAAGAAAAAGTGCAGACAATAATACTGAGATGCTGAACGTGTGGCCTAATGGTTAATAAAGGAGTTTGAGAATCATAATGTCTCTAATTCAAAATCAAATCTCAGTTATGTATTGGTCAAAATCTGACCACAAGTAAATTATCATTAAGGAATGGTAACGGGATTTCTTAGCCGACTTTTTAGTTTCCTTTAGATCTAAAACCAACCAAGTATTACTTCCAGACTGTCATAGCCTCACCGTCTCCGTATAAACATCGACTCGAAAAAGTGGTAGATAATCTTTTGAGATAACTAAACCAATCTATGTCAGATCTCTACATGAAATAGAAAGTATGACCGATGTCTAGGCAAAACCCATGCCTCACCTGTAGCGATGGGTTTGGCACGTCATATGCATGTTTAAAGTATGATCAAGGTCACTATGCGCTTAGCATGACCGCAATCCCATTTGACGTATTCACCCTATATACCGGCTTGTACTTCCACCTTTTAGGAAGGGACGATAGCCCACTGTGTGATTCTTTGAAATAACGGGCATATCCTACCTTATTTTCGTACCCACATGCACTGGGTGATTTATGAACAAAGTGTAACATGTTTCTCTTATTGTTTGTGCATATCGGACGGGGTCGGACGGGGACTCGGTTTGGATATCCCAACGAGCAAAGTAAATCCAACCCACGAGAAGGCTAGACGCGATTAATGACGAAGCCGAACACGGCCGTCAAATTTGAAATCATCATTCGAGTATGAGGCGAAACGAGCGACCCTACAACGCCGTTCCTCCTTTCA
This sequence comes from Nicotiana glauca, assembly GCA_026770625.1. NCBI lineage: Eukaryota > Viridiplantae > Streptophyta > Magnoliopsida > Solanales > Solanaceae > Nicotiana > Nicotiana glauca. The sequence continues at coordinate 36,035 of MU772312.1, forward strand.
CCGATTTACCAGGCCAAGGTAACAGGCAATTTCGTTTGGGTTTAACTTATCACGCTCTCTTGTTGGTTCGGAACAGGAATACGAGCACTCTCACAGGTATGTGAACAAGGAACGGGCACCACCAAAACACCCAGGAAAAGGCTCCGTACCATACCATCTCGCAAGCAATGACCGAGCAAAGCCCTCTAGGCCGTACCGTACTATAATAGCAGAAACGGTTCAGCAGTGGTCGACTATTAATAAACAATCTCCAGAACAGGGGGCTCACCCATGAAACGTACAATATTCTCCAATGAAAGCAAAGTTAAGCGAACTGGGACTCACCCATGAAAAGCACAGTATTCTCTGATGAAAGAAAAACCAAGCATACCGGGACTCACCCCGACGCATGCATAAACAATACAGTGACGTGTAATGTTCTCCAATAAAAATAATACGACGGGTTATAGTTCCGAACTCGCTCGAGTTAACACCATTACGGCTATCGGCCATCGCCAAACGAAAGGAAAGTTCGACCTCGCTCGAATTAACACCTTTACGGCCACCGACCATCGTCAAATGGGTTACAATTCGACCTCGCTCGAGTTAACACCTTAAGGTCATCAGCCATCGCCAAAGGAAAGGAAAGTTCGACCTCGCTTGAATTTACAACGGGTTAAAATTTGACCTCGCTTGAATTAACACCTTTACGGCCACCGGCCATTGTCAAATGGGTTACAATTCGACCTCGCTTGAGTTAACACCTTACAGTCATTGACCATCACCAAACAAAATAAAAGTTCGACCTCGCTCGAATTTACAACGAGTTACAATTCGACCTCGCTCGAATTAACACCTTTACAGCCACCAGCCATCGTCAAATGGGTTACAATTCGACCTCGCTCGAGTTAACACCTTACGATCATCGGCCACCGTCAAATGGGGTACAATTCGACCTCGTTCTAGTTAACACCTTATGGTCATCGGCCACCGCCAAATAAATAAAATTTTCGACCTCGCTCGAATTTACAGTGGATTACAATTTCGATCTCTAAAATTTACATCTTTACGGCCATCGGCCATCTCCAAATGAAATTAAAAATTCGCGCACACAAATCGACAGATTGAAGTTCGGCCTCGTTCGAATATATAAGTCAGAAATTGTGTTTGCCCAAGGTGGCAACTCCAAGTTCGACCTCGTTCGAATATATAAGTCAAAAACTTTCGCCCAAGATGGAAACTCCGAGTTAGACCTCGCTTGAATACATGTGGAAAATTTGACTTCGCCTAAATTGGTAAGTCTGAATTCGGTCCCACTCGAATATACAAGTCAAAACTGACTTCGCCCAAGATGGAGAGTCTGAATTCGACCTCGTTTGGTTCAAGGTTGATTCTGCCCAAGTTGGCAAATCAGAAGTCAACCTTGCCCGAACATGCAAATCCAAAGTGACCTCATTCGGACTCACACCACGAGATCCTACTCGATCCGGGCAGGGTCAGATTCCCAATTAAAAAGATTAGGGACTCTATCACGGATAAATCTGAAGATCTTCTCCCCAAGAAAGAAAAGACAAAGAAAACGGGAGAGGAGGAAGAAAGTCAAAAGGAACACAAAAACGAAGCACCTATTTTATTAAAATATACGTGCGCAACAACCGCACCTTACAACAGGCCAAAACAGTCCCTCAAGAAAAAGATAAAAATAAACAACAAAATAACAAAAAAGAACTAAGTACAAAGGTTGCAATAAAGTTTCACTCGGCATCATCCCCACCGCCGTTCTCCCTAACATCATCATCATCATAAGGGAGCCCATCCTCAACATCAACTCCCTCACCAGCCTCTGGCATCGCATGGTCGTAGCTGCATGTAGTACAAGTCTCGTGTGCCTTCCCCCGAGCATCTTCAAAGACGGCCTCTGGAACACTCCTCTCCTCCCACAAACCCTTATAGATATCACGTTGGGCCTCAGCATTGAACCAAGGCTCATACAGGCGGCGGGAACAATAATCGAAGCAGACTCTCGGGGGAAGCTTGGGCCAATAACTGCACCTTCTCAGCTTTAAGAGCCGCGACTCGATCTCCCAAGCTCGAAGCCTCCCGATCAAGTTCACCAATTTTCTCCTCGAGCCGTGCCTCCCTCAGTGTGGTCATCGCCCACTCAGATTCCTGCTCGGACTTAAGGACACGGATAGTGTACTCTAGCATTGCCGCCCTCACCAAAGCCGACACTCAAGCATTCTCGGCTCTCTCCATCTCGGCCACTTTTTTTTCTAGCTCGGCCACCTTCTCCATCCATTCTGAACTCAGAGCATCGACTTGCGTAGCATTTTGCTCAAGCTCAGCTCGTAAAGACAGCACCTTCGCTTAAAGGTCCTCGCACTACGCGGCAACCCCTTTGCCCACCTCAAGCTCTTCGTCCTTGGCATGAAGCAGCTTCTCAAGCTCACTATATTTGTGGATAGACCGCATAATTTTCTCATCTCTTTTCTCCAACTCCTCCCTAGTAGAGTGGGTATTGACGCTCGTTCTGAGCTGCTCGTGCATCTCACAGCATCTATTATGATACCATCAATACTTCTCGACCATCTTCAGAAAAATCTCGATCCGCGTCTCTGTGACGACCCAAAGGGTCATCATCGTATTTCTTCCTTTTTCTACGCTTCCGAGGGCTTGAAAACCTCATTTTTAGTTGCCTCAATTTGCGTGCGCAGTCCGGGCACAAAGCCGGAAAGTTTTTATGTTAAAATATGTGAATTCTGTGAAAAATTTGAAGAATTATGATATTAATATTGATATAGTTGACTTTGGTTAATATTTTGGGTAAACAGACCTGGACCAGTGATGTGATGGTCCCGGGAGGTCCGTAGAAAAATATGGGACTCGGGCATGTGCCCGAAGTCGAAATCCGAGGTC
>MU772316.1:0-30379 GCA_026770625.1 Nicotiana glauca
GCATGAATCCATCCTTCTAGCATGAAGGACTTTGTGTTATCAAGCGTTGCTTCTCCCTAACTGCAGAAAACTCAAGAATTTTGTGGCCTTAATTTTTTAAATTTTATTATTATTATTATTATTTATTTGAAGCCTTTTTTTGTAAAGCTTTTCTTAGAATCAAAGTTGTTAATAATTTTCTTATAATCAATAACCCCTAATAAGTATTTTTCAATTGACAATATAGCTAATACATTTAACCATTCTTGTGACATTGGTGATCTTAGGTAAGATTTTATCAATTTTAATTTTGAAAACTTCTTTCCGCTGAAGCAACGGTAACATGAGTTATAAACATTATTCCATAAGCAATTTAGACATTTGGAAAATAATTAAATCTTTTTATTTTGTTAAGTGTATTAATTGAACTACTATCTTCTAATTGTGCTGTGTTCCTTAATACTTTTATCAGAAAATAAATCTAAAATATTAAATACGAATTGATATTCTTCTTTAAGGAACATTCAAGATTAAGGCAATATTGTTTCAAATTTTTAACATCTAGTGATCATAGTTTTTACCGCCAAATATAAAACAAAAGATATTTTCATATGATGTGAATTGTTCAAATCTATTATGAAGTGAAAAAATAGCCTTGTCTATTGTGAGCACGTGATTTTTGCCATGCTTAAATTACTCATATAAAATTCCTTAAAATTAGGATTTTTCTTTTATTAATTGCATGATTTTAAGGAATTAATTGCATGATTTTTGCCTTGTTTGCATTTTTTTTGTGCATTTTAAGTGATATAATTCCAAAAATACAAAATAATGTGCATTTTAATAGTACAAAAAATTAAAGAAAATAACAAAAATGGTTCTTTACATTTCTACTTTCAATTTCTAGAATTTGTTTTACATTTTGTTTAAATTAGGAATTGGTTTAATTTTAAAATTTAATTAGTGTAATTTTAGAATCCATTTGGGTCTTTATTCTAGATCTCTCATTTAATAAAATCAGAAAATAAAATACAAAAAATCAAATAAATAAAGAAGAAAGGGGAAGAAAATAAACAAAAGAAATGGAAATAAAAAAGGACCAGGCCACCATCCTTTGGGCCCAAATAATTCGAGCCCACAACCCCTAAACCCGTTCAAATTACCCGTCCAACCCAAGTTGCACCCGGTCCAAACCTTATTCCTTTGGAACCCTTAAAACGACGTCGTTTTGGGTTAGTAGGTGATCTTTCAATCTTAGCCGCCCATTTTACTCCATCCGAGGGCCACAATCTATTCTCGTATTTGATTAAAGTGTTTGAAGAAACATTTTTTAACCTAGGACTCATCTTCTTCATTTCCATATCTCACCGCCGCCGCCGCCACCGGAAATCGCCATGCGGAAAAGTTTGGTCTCCAAATCTTATCAAAATCGTACCACAAACTCCTCTCAACCCCGTCATCTCAAATCCACATTCCATTCACCTCAAACCCTCCCGAAACCCCTCAAATCTTAGACTCAAAAGGGCAGAACCCTAGCGCCGCCCACTTTTTTCGGTGGCGGCGCCATCGCCAATCGACTTTAAACTAACACCCTTGAATCCCTTTATTCCCCCCATTCCAAAACTCCAGTCCATATCCCTCAAATCCTTGTTGAATTGCGCGGATATTAAATCTAGGGTTCAAACCCTCGAAGCCAAGGTCAAAACCGTTCATACGTATCCGGGCATAAGTTACCTGTTTCTTGATGGAGAATAAATGACCGGTATCATATTGGGTTTTAAGTCAGAGATTTGGGTCTCGAGTTCGAGTCAAGGTGGTGAGTCTGCTTTCTTTCACTCTTTATTTTTTATTTTTCTCTTCTGTTTGTTTTGTTTCAATTCGACCTCCTTTCTTCTTTTCTTTTATGGTCAAAATAGCCAAATTTCTGCTCTTATCCTTTGTTCTCATTAGTCATTCCACCTAGAGTTGTTCAAATTGGTAGTTGTCGTTCGTTTGTTTTGTTTTCTTTAATTCTGTTATTCAATCAAACTGAGTTCAAGGCATGAATACTGTCTTTGTTTCCTCTATCACATTTTATCATTTATTAATAAACTTGGGGTATTGACCTAATTAGACTATTACATGTTTAAAAACAATAATTTTCTTCTATTCATGTGATTTGATTTAGAACTTAAGTAATTTTTGATAAATAGTTTAGTCTTTGTTTGAATGCGATTTTAATTCAGTAGCATATGTTTTAATTTCTGTTAATTTGTTTAGTTAATATTCGATTTTAATTTTGTTGTTATTGGTTTCTGTTTGTCCATGTTCGTTTGTTATTTGGTTTTTAATTAGTTTGGTTATAGCTGATAATTTCAAATTGAGACCAAGGGCCAGGGGTTAGTTTAACTAGGGTTAGTAATTTCAAGGGTAGTCAGGGGTAGTTTGGGCACCTAAAATGGGTTGGTTTGTTAAGGCTCAGTAATTTCAGAATGGAAGTGAGGGTAATATATGTATTCCATAGGTAGGAAAAAAAAATAGAATACCCCAGACTCTTCTAGAATAGGGCTTTAATGTACATTTCAATAGTTTAGTGGCCATAACTTGAGCAACAGGTCAGAACCTTAGGGATTATTGACTAAATTCTGAAACAAAAAAGGGGGGAAAATGAGTGAAGAGTTCCAGAACCTTCTGCCCCTTTCTTGCCTATAAAAAGCAGGCCTAGTGCCTTGATAAACAAGTTTTTACACACCTCTGAAAATTCCCAAAGCCTTTCCAACTTATAGTTCTAAAACTCCCAAGAGGTTCAAATTTGAAGTCATATAGTTCTAAAACTTCATCCCAGATCTTAAACTCTTCAGGAAAAAACCAAAAACAACAGAAAATTTTCAAAAAATCCCAAAAAAAAAAACTGTTACATTGAAAACCTTAGGTTACTCTAGATTTTTAATTGTTGATTTACACCTTCTAGCTCAATATTTGATTGCTGAAATCATCTGAGTGTTCCTGGGCTAAATTTCAAGTAGATTTGGGTCATTCAAGCTTGTTTGGTTGATTGTTGCTGCTGTGCTTCCATAGACCAGTTTTGATATTGTTTCCTGGGCATTTGGAAGTCATTTCTGGGCTGTTGCTTGTTCGTTTGACTGCTGTTGATTCTTTCCTTTCAATCTCCTTGTAATTCTAGGTACATGTCTCGCCTCGAGTGATATATTGAAGCTGTAATCAACTTGTGTGGAAGCTTGATTTATATAAATGTGGCTGTACTTCTCTGGGAGCTTGATCAACTTTGTATGACATGTGAAAACATTTATCTGTAGCTTATCCCTCTTATGTTCGATCATTAGTATATATTAGAACTTTGAATTGATTTTGTAATTGAACTCTTGTAATTGGACTGTCTAGCATGATAGGGATTTAGACTATGCATTTGATTGTTAAATTGAGTTTGAGGTTGAAGCTGTAGATCGATATAGGGACTGAAATAGTAAAAAATACAAAAAAAATCAATATATAGGCCCTAATTAGTTTTAGTTTACGCATCATGCCTGTGTTGAAAATTGTCCAAAACAAGTGAATTACAATTTGATTTCAGCATTTATATCCAACTTTATTCATGATTTAGGAGATGTTTAAATTGTTGTTTTGTTTTTAGCTCTCCACATGTAGCATTACAGATATTAAAAATAAAACCAGAATTGGAGAATTACAATTAGCGTGTTTTTGTGAATTTAGTCATCCAATTGGCATTATATTTGGGCTCACTATGAGCCCACCTCTCTCCACCATCGAACAGCCTTGGCCCTGGAGAAATGCAATTACAGATACAATTAAACTTCTGGACCAACTCCCAGAGGCCCAACGTAGGCAGTCTCTCATAAGACTGGTCATTCACATGATCATGCCAAAATTTCAAGGTCCAGGATTAGGGGCTGAGTTATGCATCCTTGGCATTACATTGGGCCAAGTCTTAAAAATTAAATTGCTAGAAGTCAAAACCCTTTAAAAATTATACTAGGAGTATGGGAATTAATTTACAATATGAATTTAGGTTTTCGAGTTAGGTAGCGGGTTCAAATTAAGAGGGTCCTCCCTTTTGTTTGAATTCGGACTTGAACTCGAGGCCCGGATTTATAAATGAAAATTAATTAGGCCCTTTTAGAGACAAAACATAAATAGAAAAATCGTAGTTTGCTTTAGGTTGGCCTTTAAATAATAAAGTGAGATGAGCCTCGCCAAACAAAAATGCATAAATTGCGGGGCCCTCATTAAATGTTTAATTAAAAATACTTAGAATTTGGAGCGTGCCGTTTAGCGAATCTCACGGTCTCCCGCAAAGATAATCACTCGTTAGTCGCTTTAGGCGCGTTTTAATAATTTTACCTCCTTAAATATGGGTGTGCATTTCATGCAACCCAAATTCAAATCCCAAAACGTTGAATAAGAATGTGTCGAGGATCCGGGTGCATTTCATGTGATGTGGTCCAAAAATACGTTTTTAAACGACGTTCACTTTCGTAAAAATTAACTAAAAGCGGTGAATAATCTTAAAATTGCATTATAGGTTGGAACATGTATACAAATCAGATTTTTAGCCAATTATAATAATTTAAGAGACCGTGCTAGAACCACGGGATCCGAGGGTGCCTAACACCTTCCCTCGGGTCAACAGAATTCCTTATTCAGAATATCTGGTTCGCAGACTCCAATTGGGAAGTCGACAATTTTCCTCGATTTGGAATTTAAGTTAAACCGGTGACTTGGGACACCAAAAGCGAATCCTATCCCAAGTGGCGACTCTAAAAATAAATAAGTAATCCCATTTCGAATAATGTCACTTTAAATGGAAAAACTCCTTTTACTTTTTCCTTCGGGGTAGATGTGTAAAAAGGAGGTGTGACAGCTTTGACGACTCTGCTGGGGAAACGAACCCAGAATTTCGATTCAGGGTTCAAGAATTCGAGCTTAGTATAATTGTTATATTTGGCTTTATCTGATTTTTCTACATGTTCCATGCTATATGTGCTAAATGTTTTACGGATTTGATATTTGTTGCAATTGTATATATAAACTGTCACTAATCCCTTCCTCTTTCTGAGTCTTCTACATCATGGAGAAGGGTGCACTTCTTGTAGCTTCTCTTATGTTTAGGGTCTTTCCCAATTTAGAATAAGATTTGGATAAGTTGCTAAGCCGGCGGAGCTTCTGTATCCCCGGTACGCTGCCTCCTCCTCGGCTCGAGTTGTCCGCTTGGGTAAGCCAGGTCTAGACCAATAAACCTAGAAGAACAAAAACTCATGTCGGATCCCTAGTAGGACGCTTGTTTGCATCATGTGTATTTGACTTAAGGGACTCAACACAAGGGTTGGGTCCGTCTAGGACAGGTGACCTGAAATGAACTGACCATCCTGATGCATCTTACGTGCTACTTGCGCATTTATTTGCTCGGCTTTGCATATTGACCGGCTTGTCTAAATGAGTGAAAATTGAGAAAAATAAGCAGTGTTAGGACTAAGTGAGGGTGACAATTTGTTTTGAAAAACCCAATGCCCAAATAGTACCGAAATGCTGCCGGATTTTTGAAAAATGAAAACGACAAAGAAAAAGAGAAAAATAGAAAGAAAAATTATTGTTCAAAATAATTTTGATTTTGACAAAACTGCCAGAACTACGCTGGTTTGATTCTCACCGGATGTGAGATACGTAGGAAACCCTCATCGGGTCCAACCTCCTTTTTTGCAAAAATAGCCAAAAAATGTCAAAATTTTAATTTTTGTCATACATAAGTCGGGTGATGCCGTTCTTGTTTAAAATAAGCTGAATGTCGCCAAAAGGATGCCAGAAGGCCGATTTTGCAAGAACAGCCACCTGAGTGAGTTTTAAATGGTTTGCGGGCACAACCTTAAAATCTTCCTCCCAGAAGTACTGAAAGACCGTATTTACAAAACCAAGCCCTTGTTTTCTAAATAAAGAATTTTTTGCAAAAATAGCCATTGTTCAAAATAAACCATTAAATCCCCCTTCAACTAAATGTGCAGGATGACTTCAAGTAATATCGAAACCTTCTCAGTCCTGAGCGAGATCCCCTTGAAACTCCATATGTGGTGGCATGATTTCGGAAAGGGAAGCAGAGATAGTGTGGTCAAAATTTTAGGCGGCCTCGTTGATTTATTGAACATCAAACCAAGGAAGGATACTATTGAGGCCTTAATACCATTTTGGGACCCGACCCGTAATGTATTCCGGTTTTCATATTTTGAACTCACACCTACATTAGAAGAGATTGCGGGATACATGGGTCTCAACGGAAACCTCCAGGGTAGATACCCACTGGCCCCACGATCGTTAACCCTTCATAAGTTTTTGGATTTGTTGAACATCAGCCGGGATATTCAAGACCCGCATTTGGCGGAAGGGTGTTGTATATTACATTTCTTATATCACTGGTATGGTAACCCAAAAGGTTTCGAGGAACCCAACACTGGCTTGACACATGCCGGAAATAAAGACAAATGTGAAGCCCGATGGGGATTAGCCTTCATGGTAACCTTTCTGGGGGTGGTGGTTTGTCCGAGAAAAGATGGTCACATAGACCTCGACCTTGTAGGGATGCTAGATGTTGCCATTAAAAAACCTACTAGCACAGTGGTTCCTCTGATTGTATCAGAAATATACCGAGCTTTGACCAAATGTCGGGAAGGTGTGAAATTCTTTCAAGGTTGCAATTTGCTCTTACAGTTGTGGATACAGGAACACCTCTGTCACCGCAAAGGTTATATGAACTACGGTTCAACTGGGTTGAGTTGTATTGCAGAATTCGGGACCCAGGTGACAGGTATTGAGTTCCCTAAGGGTACTGAGGCCTGGTCGTCATGTTTAAGCTCCCTGACCGCAGATAAAGTTGAATGGTCTTATGGTTGGCTTCCTGCTATTGAAGTTGTATACACATCAGCAGAAGTCTCTTATATTCTTTTGATGGGTATTCGAAGCATACAGCCCTATGTCCCTTACCGAGTTTTGTGACAACTTGGAAGATTCCAGACAATGCACAATGATGAAGACCTGAGTGGGCAAGTCATTGAGTTAGGCCCGAAGGCTGCATTCCCTGAAGGCAGAATCCGAAAGATATGGAATGAGTGCCGGTACCTCGAGCCTAAAACCATAGTACATGACCAAGCTAGAGGTGAGGTAGATCCCAAACATTTGATGTGGTTTGGAAAAAAGTTTCAAATCCCCAAGAGACCCGCTAAAAGGCCACACGTGCAGTAATTTACCGACGAGGCCTAGGTTTAATGGGATTGGCAAGCCAAGGAAAGGGAATACCGAGCAAGAATAGGAAAGTTGGAACTACAGGTCCGGAATACCGAGCAAGAATAGGAAAGTTGGAACTACAGGTCCGAGATCTCCAATTCGAAAAGAGTGTACAGGCTGCAACCGATGAAGGTGATAAAAAGAAGTTGGCTCAGGAGAATGAAGCACTCAAAGCCCAAATACAACAAATGAAAATAGATGCCAGGAACCAAGAAAGAAGTCTATTTAATGAAAGGTTGATTAAAGGGTTAAAGAAACAAGTTTTGGACTGCCAAGAAGAATTAGAAAAATCTGAGGGAAACATGGCAAGACTTCGGGCACATTAGGCCAAGAAGACTGAAGAAAGAGCCAAACTTTTGCAACAAATGAAGAGAAACTACGAGGGAACCATTGCCAGCATGAAGAGAAAAATGAATACCCTGGAAAAAAGGTAGCCCGGCGGGACAAAGAATTCCAAGCCGAGAGGGACCAGTGCTATGGGTTAATTGCCGAGATAGAAAAGGAAATAAAATTGCTACAAGACCTTCACTTCCAAGACTCTCAGGTGCTAGAGGCTCGTACCCAACAAATACGTCGACTCCTCCAAGAAAAGAGCCGAATCAGGGAACGGATCAGAAGTATTGCCAACTATATTGTCGTGAAGTGTCAGGGCGGTGAACGAATGGGTCCTACCACCTTCTTTGCTTCAGTGATGATATTTGTTCGCCAGGTCATGAATTATTTAGATCAGTTGCAAAGGGGTCTTGTACGCAGGCCCGCGACGATGCCGAATGATGCCCCGCGGGCCCCAGGATTTGAAGCTTTGATGTATTCTTAGTAATCGAGTCTGTATTTTTGCTTTTGAGTCTATTTTGTAATTTCCTTTGTTCAAGAAAATAAAAACAAACAGATAGTCTAGAAGCTTTTGTAACTGCAATTGTTATTAATGAAAAATTGAAAATTCCCAAAAAATTATTTCCTTATTTTTGCATTTATTTGCAAGAACTACGCCTGGCCTGATTCATGCGAGGCCATGATACATAGGCAATCTACATAAGATTCGACCGCAATCCTAAGAAAAAGAGAAAAAGAGAAATACGAGGGAAATAAGTAAAAGGAAAAACAAGAGAGAAAAGAAACACAAAGGAAGAATATAAGGTATTGAGTGAAAAACCATGGCCAAAGGAAAGAAAAAGCAGAAAATAAAAATAAAGAAGAAGGAAAAAAAGAGAGAGAAAACAAAACAAAAAGAGAAAGAAAAGATAAAAGGAACAAGAGAAAAGTCGGGATGACACATGCAACCGAAGCAAACATGTAGATATTCATTTAACTGTATAGGTGCATCACACTCCAATGTGCAGTTACCTATCTATTATTTGTTCACACTAACCGTTATTGCTGTCAATACCAGCTGAGCTTTTTAGAAACGGTGGTTGGTTTGTGGTAAGCTGGCCTCACATCGCTATTTCACCAGATCCAAAGGAAATACAGAGATGTCGTCTGAAATGACTCTGCCTGCAATCTCCATACCCGAAGACAGTCCCATCTCGGGGGTTCCGACCTCTGAGTCTTTTACAGCTGAAGAAAATTGGATCTTGCGCCTGCGATTGATGGAAATGTGGGATGCTTGGAATAACGGAAAGGAACCTCCAAGCATCATTCCCGAATTCCTGGAGTTATTACCTAGATCTGGAGGTGTTACCACTGTCCCCATCAGCCACCCAAACACTCCTTTGGGGCAACCTACCATAACTGCTCATTTCTTCGGAACACCTTCTGAGATTCGCCTCCAGGTGTTCCCGTCTGGACCTTCTCCCAACATCTTCACGGCTCCACCATGCTCCGCAACCATACAACCATCGCTACTCAAGCATGTTGTTGACCCTTCAGTCTTCACATTCCAAAATCCCGTCTTCCAGGCTGACCCTCCTCATTATCCTCAATATACTTACTCTCAGTAGCCACCATACGAGCTTACACCGGGGCAGGACAAAACCCCCAAAGCCCTAGAGCAGGATGAGATGGAAAAGAGAATAAGAAGCCTCGAGCAGAGCTTAAAAAATATGCAAGGCTTGAGCGGGCAAAAGAGTGTCTCTTATACAGACCTATGTATGTTCCTGGATGTACACTTGCTATCAGGGTTCAAAACACCAAAATTTGAGAAGTATGACGGGCACGGTGACCCCATTGCTCACCTGAAGAAGTATTGCAATCAGTTACGGGGAGCCGATGGAAAAGAAGAATTGTTGATGGCATATTTCGGGGAAAGTTTAATTGGCATCGCTTCAGAGTGGTATATGGACCAAGATGTCTCGCATTGGCATATTTGGGATAATCTAGCCCGAGACTTTGTTCGACAATTTCAGTACAACATAGACATCGCGCCAGATAGGAACTCCTTGGCGAATATAAAGAAAAAGCCCTCAGAAAGTTTCCGCGAGTATACAATTAAGTGCGTGAACAGGCGTCAAGAGTAAAGCCTCCAATGGATGAGGTAAAGATGATCACTGTTTTCCTTCAAGCCCAGGAAGCAGACGACTTTCAGAACATGATGTCAGCCATGGGCAAGCCTTTCGCATAGGCGATTAAAATTTGAGAAATGGTAGAAAATGGGCTAAAAACAGGCAGAATCTTGAGCCAGTCGGCCATAAGAGCAACCTCCCAAGCTATCCAAGGCGGGTCTGGAGGAATGGCCAAAGGAAAAAAGAAAGAAGAAACCGTTATGGCAGCATCAGAAGGAAGAAGATACCGGGCTCCTAGACCGGTGTTCTCTGAAAGAACCCCTCAACACTACTACCCTCATACAGATATGGCTTATGCTCCCCCACCTTATGCGGTCATGAATGTTCAACCTTTCGGCCGACCGCAACCACAAGCTAACCGAAATCCACCTCCATTACAAAGAAACCAACCTCCTTACCAAAACCAATATAATCCACGACCACCACAAAATAACTTCCGCCCTCGGGAACCACCTAGACGACCAAATTTTACACCAATTGGTGAACCCTACTCCAGTCTGTTCCCGAAGCTCGTCCAGATGAATCTGCTGCAACCTATTCCCCAAAATAGGCAAAACCCAGAATCTCCATCTTATCAATAAGGTGTCCGGTGTGCCTATCATTTGGGAGCTGAAGGGCATAGTACGGACAACTGCTGGACATTGAAAAAAGCTGTGGAAGATCTGATTGAACAAGGAAAAATAGTGTTGAGGGATGAAGAAGCCCCGAATGTGACCAATAATCCGTTGCCCGCCCACAACAATGGGCCGGTAATCGGAATGATTTGTGAAGACAGGGAATTTGATCCAGCCCTGAAAGTCATAATTGTTATCGCCGATGCAGAAAAGAAGCCCAAGGCATCCTCAAAGTAGGAAAAAGGGGAGAAGAAGAATAAAATTGTCAAAACTGAGCCTGAAAAGAAAACTGAGACAAAAGCAGAGGTAGTGCCTCCTAAAAACAGGGTTCTTTATGTTCCGCGAGGTCGCCAAGAGAAACCACTGGTTTTGAGCGCTCCAAAGAAGTTTGAAGTGAAAAAGGGGACACAAATATATGTGCCGAAAAGATCTTATGTGGTACGGGGGACAATTAAACCACCTTGGCTGAGTGAGCCAGTGGTTATTAGATGCGTACCACAGAATACAATGACAAACCCCTCTGAAGTGCCATGGAACTACCAGCAAACAGTGGTTACATACAAGGGCAAGGAAATTTTGGGAGAACTTCTAGGAAAAGCCTTTGTTGAAAAGTATTCAAATGTACAAGAGGTGAACAATGCTACACGAAAGCGCTTCTGCCTAAGAAGCCAATGAGTGCTGAGGAAGCAGAGGCTTTCTTCCAGAAAATGAAGATGCCGGATTATGAAACAGTGGAGCAATTGAGGAAATATCCTGAGCAAGTGTCACTATTGTCATTGGTGACCAAATCCGCCGAACATTAGAAGATCCTAACGAAAACTTTGAATGAGGCATATGTGCCAATTGAAACTTCAGTTGAACAGCTCGAAAGGATGGCAGAAAGATTCTTCGCCGTCAACCAACTCTCGTTTAGTAAAAATGATTTTCCTCCAGAGGGAGCAGCCCACAACAAAGCCTTGCATCTGACTTTCAAATGTGAAGGTTACTATGTCAAGCGAGTCATGGTGGATGGAGGCTCGGGGGTTGACATCTGCCCACTCTCCACATTGCAAATAATGGAAATCAGGATGGGAAGGATTCGTCCGAATAATGTTTGTGTGAGAGATTTTGATGGTGTTTAGAGGGATACCATCGGTGAAATTGACTTGATATTAACCATAGGCCCCGTGGATTTTGAGATAACCTTCTAGGTGTTGGACATGGATACATCTTACAATTTTCTTTTGGGAAGACCCTGGATCCATTCTGCAGGAGCTATGCCCTCCACCCTCCACCAAATGGTGAAATTAAAGTATGAAGATCAGGAAATCGTGGTCCACGGAGAAGACGAGCAGTCCATCTATCACGACCCATCTATCCCATTCTCGGAGGCGAGGGAGGGATGTGAGCATATTGTCTATCAAGCCTTTGAAATTCTTCTGGGAAGACCCTGGATCCATTCTGCAGGAGATATGCCCTACACCCTCCACCAAATGGTGAAATTCGAGTATGAAGATCAGGAAATCGTGGTCCACGGAGAACACGAGCAGTCCATTTATCGCGACCCATCTATCCCATGCTTGGAGGCGAGGGAGGGAAGTGAGCATATTGTCTATCAAGCCTTTGAAATTGTGGTAGCTGACCAGTACGAGGAAGGAAATCCATGCCCCCAGCCTTTCCTGTCTAATGCTTCAATCATGGTGGCCAAAGAAATGATTAGACAAGGTTTCAAACCAGGAAAAGGATTGAGAAAAGCTTTACAAGGAATATCCGAGCCGGTGACTCTACCCACAGCAAAAAAATTCTTCGGGATAGGCTTCCACCCTACCCCAGATGATGAGAAATAGGCCGAGGAAAGAAAGAAGGAATGATGGGTTCAGCCACAACCAGTGACACATCTCTATGATACTTTTGTCAAGCCTAAACATGGCGAAGAAGAAGATGATGAGGTGTTCACGGCTGAGGAAATCGAAGATATATATGGACCTGTGAGACAAATGCTTTATGAAACCAACATGGTTCAGCCAGGGGAAGGTACTAGCACCGCTGAGGTGTTATACATGGGACCAAGCGCCAAGCTCCAAAACTGGAAGGCTGCGCCATTTCCGATCAGGCGGGAGTCCCGGTAGACTAGCCCTGCCACATTTTCTGCATCCCGAGTTATTCCAGGGTGTAACTCAGATGTTTCCTGTAATTTCTTGTCTTTAAATTCCCGAATGTGAACCCTGTTATCTTCAAAATTCCAAGAAATGAAATCAATATTTCATCGTTCATTTTTCCTTATTCTTTCTGATTTTGCTATTTTTTCTCCTTCATTTCTTCTCTTCCGTTTTAATAATGCAGCTTTAAATAACATGACATGCTTGCAGACTTCATGCCTAGATCCTAAAATGCTGTCAGATTTCGAAATAATGAATCAAGAGTCGAAATGCAAAGACGGTAACCTTGAGGAAATAAAACAAAGAATTGGAACAATTGAAGGAAAAGTGGTTCGCAGGTTGGAAAGGTCCATACATTACAACAAAAGACTGTTCTGTACTCAGGGCACATCCAGGAAGATGTACCAACAAAGAATGGCCCGCGCTTACAATAAGAAGGTGCGTCCAGGGAATTTTGAAGTAGGACAACTCGTGTTAAGACACATTCTCCCTCATCACCAGGAAGCAAAAGGAAAATTTGCTCCTAATTGGAAGGGTCCATACATAATCCGGAAGATATTGCCAAGAAGAGCACTGTAACTGGGAGACATCGAAGGAAATGATAAAAATGTACTATGTCTAGGCTCTCTGCGGTGTTGGTTTTGTGCAATTGAGATGACGAAGACTTTTCTACTCGCTATCCAAACACTATCAACCCTTCCCAAACCCACTTGAGTCGGTTACTTTTCTTTGGCTACCCTTTTTGGAACCCGGAAGTATTATCAGAAAAAGAAAACAAAAAAAATAAAGAAAAAAAGAAAGAAAAAAAGGAAGAAAAGAAAAAGAAAATATGAAAAAGAGAGAAAATAAAATGAAAATATGATGAGAAGAAAAAGAGAGAGAAAAGAAAAACAAAACAAAAAAATAAAATAAAATTATTTGCCTTGAACTACGTTTGACTTGATTCTGAAAGGATACGTAGGCAGCCTCTCGCTGAGGTTGAGTCACACCAAAATAAAATCCCAATTTCCCCAAAAAGTTGAAACTGGGGTAGATGATATAATGGTTTGGCCATGAATCCGCCGAAATGGTTTCAAAGTTGTAGTTCTACCCAAAATCCTTTTCACCCCAAAAAAACGTTGTCCAAGTCCTTCTGATCAATTGACAAAGGCATGGAAGTGGCAAACATCATTGTTGGGATCCGATGCAATTCAACTTGAGAGAAATAAAATGAGAGTCTTATTGGTGAAAACCTTCGGGCACCATAAGGCGATGGCGAGTAGAGAAATTGAAAATGAGAGAGTCCTCTTAGTGAAACTCGTAAAGATGGGCGACGGTGAGAAGGGAAATGAGAGAGGTCGATTGGCGAATACCCGAAAAGGGCGCTGTCGGCTGAAAAGAAGACATCCCATCACCAAAAGAGTCCTAGCAAGGTTCCCTGGTTGTGAAATGTAGATCAATGGGTTCACGAGAAGCTGGAAAGTTTGTGTGGGTTGGGCGTCCAGTCCAAGAAGCATGTCATGTTCATTTGAAGCCAACATGCAACCCAGATAAGTCCTTGTTTTCCCCCGAAAGTGATGCTTCTCTTTAAACCCATATGCTTGCCTTTTGCACACTTTTTCTTTGAATACCTTTCGGTTTAACTCTGATTCCGGAATTATTACAAAGAAAAGGTGGCAGGACTGGTTTCACAGGGCTCCACCTGGCAAGAGCCGAAGAAAATACCCAGCCTCAGCAGGTGCATCAGTCCAATCCCGATTGACCATGGTGGTTGATGCTTCGAAGCAAAGACATTGGAAAAGAGAGAAAATCAAAGGCAAAGATCTTAAGAGCAGAATAAAGTGAAAAGGCCAGATCCCATATAGGCGAATCATCATGAAATCCTAAAAGTTGAACACGGTCGGTTTGAAAAGAGATTCACCTTCAAAGCCAACAAGCAGCAAAGTTCTCAACGGAAATGGGGTCGGGATCAAGCAATTGAGATGATCAAGTCCACAAAACCAACCACCGTTTCAAACTAACAAATTATTCTTTGTTGAAAGTTAAAACAGGTGTCAATCAAAGCAACCGTGCAAGAAGCAGGTGCAACCCAAAAGGAAATGAAATGCGCAAGCGCTGAAACAACTTTGCAACAGGGAATCGACCAAAAGGGAAGTTTCTCCCAAAATTCTTTCACGCATTTGCTAAATAAAAAGGAAAACATAAAAAGAATAAGGAAAGAAGGAAAAGAAAAAAAGAAATGAAAATGAAAAAAAGAAGAAGATCATGGTAGCATAGGATCCCAAAAATCCCGGCAAAAACCGAGGATCTCCCTGGCATAACCTAAGGAGCTTTTTCTTTCCAAATCCCGGCATAACCCGAGGATCCCCCTGGCATAACCCAAAGGGCTTTTTCTTTCCATCCCGGCATAACCCGAGGATCCCCCTGACATAACCCAAGGGGATTTTTCTTTCCAAATCCCAGCATAATCCGAGGATCCCCTGGCATAACCCAGGGAGCCTTTTTCTTTCCAAATCTCGGCATAACCCGAGGATCTCCCTGGCATAACCCAGGGAGATTTTTTCTTTCCAAATCCCTACATAACCCGAGGATCTCCCTGTCATAACCCAAGGAGCTTTTTTTTTTTCTTTCCAAATCCCGGCATAACCCGTGGATCTCCCTGACATAACCTAATGAGGCTTTTTCTTTTTGTCCCGGCATAACCCGAGGACCCCTTTTTTTTTCCGGCATAACCCTGTTACTTTACAGCATAACCTGGATTCATTCACAAGAATACACAATCGCAATTTGATTGCTTAGACATGCGTCACAACTAACTCACGAAATTTTCCTAGTGAAAATTGGGCCAGAAAATTTCGTTTGTTTGTTTGTTTTGGTATCTTAAGCAGGTCGATCTCAAGACACAAGGTGCCAGATGACCGATGGAATGCGTCTCAATCCATAATCAAGAAAAGAAGAAAAGAACAAAAATAAATGAACTCAAATATGAAGCAAGCAAGGGCGCGGATTGCTCAAAATCTGACTGAAGTCACAAGCTCCGCTGATCCTGTTTTGACCTAATGCTACATGGAGAAGTAAACACCTACAACTGGCGAGCATCAAGATTTAGATCGAAGTCCATAACAAAATCAGCTAAGACTCAAGACCAAGTTTCAAGAGAATTATAGATAGGAATCTTGTAACTCATAGTTGATAGGCATAGCTAGCTTAGCTTTGATTTTCCTTTTGGTGTAATAAGGAGGTCAGCAAGCAGTAGCAGCAGCAACATCAGTGAAATCACAGCTCCTGGTAGTCCCAGCTACCAAACCTTCTAGAACTACACTTACCTGATTCCTTTATAGCCAAGGATATGTAGACAACCTTTGAAGCAGGTTCAGTCAGACGGTTTTCAAAATGCTTCTCCTGGAGTGCTGAGCTGGCAAAAATCCCTCATATTGCTCATTTATCTTTGCTCGAAAACCCTTCGTGACTTCGAATAAAGAGGGGCAACTGTGAGCACGTAATTTTTTCCATGCTTAAATTACTCATATAAAATTCCTTAGAATTAGGATTTTTCTTTTATTAATTAAATTTTAAGGAATTAATTGCATGATTTGTGTCTTGTTTGCATTTTTGTGTGCATTTTAAGTGATATAATTCCAAAAATACAAAATAGTGTGCATTTTAATATTACAAAAAATTAAAGAAAATAACAAAAATAGTTCTTTACATTTCTACTTTCAATTTCTAGAATTTGTTTTAAATTTTCTTTAAATTAGAAATTAGTTTAATTTTGAAATTTAATTAGTGTAATTTTAGAATCTATTTGGGTCTTTATTCTAGATCTCACATTTAATAAAATTAGAAAATAAAATACAAAAAATCAAATAAATAAAGAAGAAAGGGGAAGAAAATAAACAAAAGATATGGAAATGAAAATGGACCAGGCCACCATACTTTGGGCCCAAACAATTCGATCCCACAACCCCTAAACCCATTCAAATTACCCGTCCAACCTAAGTTGCACCCGGTCCAAACCTTATGCCTTTGGAACCCTCAAAATGACGTCGTTTTGGGTTAGTAGGTGATCCTTCAATCTTAGCCGTCCATTTTACTCCATCCAAGGGCCACAATTTATTCTCGTATTTGATTAAAGTGTCTGAAGAAACATTTTTTTATACCTAGGACTCATCTTCTTCATTTCCATATCTCACCGCCGCCGCCACCACCAGAAATCTCCATGCGGTGGAGTTTGGTCTTCAAATCTTACCAAAATCGTACCACAAACTCCTCTCAACCCCGTCATCTCAAATCCATATTTCATTCACCTCAAACCCTCCCAAAACCCCTCAAATCTTAGACTCAAAAGGGTAGAATCGTAGCGCCGCACACTTTTTACGGTGGCGGCGCCGTCGCTAATCGACTTTAAACTAACACCCTTGAATCCCTTTGTTCCCCCATTCCAAAACTCCAGTCCATCTCCCTCAAATCCTCGTTGAATTGCGCGAATATTAAATCTAGGGTTCGAGCCCTCGAAGCCAAGGTCAAAACCGTTCATACGTATCCGGGAATCAGTTACCTATTTCTTGATGGAGAATAAATGATCAGTATCATATTGGGTTTTAAGTCAGAGATTTAGGTCTCGAGTTCGAGTCAAGGTGGTGAGTCTGCTTTCTTTCACTCTTTATTTTTCTCTTCTGTTTGTTTTGTTTCAATTCGACCTCCTTTCTTCTTTTCTTTTCTGGTCAAAATAGCCAAATTTCTACTTTTATCCTTTGTTCTCGTTAGTCTGAATTCCATCTAGAGTTGTTCAAATTGGTAGTTGTTGTTCGTTTGTTTTGTTTTCTTTAATTCTGTTATTCAATCAAACTGAGTTCAAGGCATGAATACTGTCTTTGTTTCCTTTATCACATTTTATCATTTATTAATAAACTTGGGGTATTGACCTAATCAGACTATTAAATTTTTAAAAATAATAATTTTCTTCTATTCCGGTGATTTGATTTAGAACTTATCTTGTTTTGGTAATTTTTGATAAATAGTTTAGTCTTTGTTTGAATGCGATTTTAATTCAGTAGCATAGGTTTTAATTTCTTTTAATTTTTTTAGTTAATATTCGATTTGAATTTGTTGTTATTGGTTTCTGTTTGTCCATGTTTGTTTGTTATTTGGTTCTTAATTAGTTTGGTTATAGCTGATAATTTCAAATTGAGACCAAGGGCTAGGGGTTAGTTTAACTAGGGTTAGTAATTTCAGGGGTAGTCAGGGGTAGTTTGTGCACCTAAAATAGGTTGGTTTGTTAAGGCTCAGTAATTTTAGAATATAAGTGAGGGTAGTATAGGTATTCCATAGGTAGAAAACAAAAATAGAATACCCTAGACTCTTCTACAATAGGGCTTTAGTGTACAATTCAATAGTTTAGTGGTCATAACTTGAGCAACAAGTCAGAACCTTAGGGATTATTGACTAAATTCTGAAACAAAAAAGGGGGGAAAATGAGTGAAGAGTTCTAGAACCTTCTGCCCCTTTCTTGCCTATAAAAGGCAGGCCTAATACCTTGATAAACAAGTTTTTTCACACCTCTGAAAATTCCCAAAGCCTTTCCAGCTTATATTTCCCCCCAAAATCCATTCTCTGCAAGTCTGAATCTCAAATTTGAATTTCAAAATCCCAAGATGTTCAAATTTGAAGTCATATAGTTCTAAAACTTCATCCCAGATCTTAAACTCTTCAGGAAAAAACCAAAAACAACAGAAAACTTTCAAAAAATACCAAAAAAAACTGTTGCATTGAAAACCTTAGGTTACTCTAGATTTTTAATTGTTGATTTATACCTTCTAGCTCAATATTTGATTGTTGAAATAATCTGAGTGTTCCTGGGCAAAATTTCAAGTAGATTTGGGTCATTCAAGATTGTTTAGTTGATTGTTGGTGCCTTGCTTCTATAGACCAGTTTTGATATTGTTTCCTGGGCATTTGGAAGTCATTTCTGGGCTGTTGCTTGTTCGTTTGACTGCTGCTGATTCGTTCCTTTCTATCTCCTTGTAATTCTAGGTACATGTCTAGCCTCGAGTGATATATTGAAGCTGTAATCAACTTTTGTGGAAGCTTGATTTATATAAATGTGGTTGTACTTGTCTGGGAGCTTGATCAACTTTGTATGACATGTGAAAACATTTATCTATAGTGTATCCCTCTTCTGTTCGATCATTAGTATATAGTAGAACTTTGAATTGATTTTGTAATTGAACTCTTGTAATTGGACTGTCTAGCATGATAGGGATTTAGACTATGCATTTGATTATTAAATCGAGTTTGAGGTTGAAGCTGTAGATCGATATAGGGACTGAAATAGTAAAAAATACAAAAAAAATCAATTTATAGGCCCTAATTAGTTTTAGTTTATGTATCATGCCTGTGTTGAAAACTATCCAAAACAATTGAATTACAATTTGATTTCAGCATTTATATCCAACTTTATATTAATTGATGATTTAGGAGATGTTTAAATTGTTGTTTTGTTTTTAGCTCTCCACATGTAGCATTACAGATATTAAAAATAAAACAAACCAGAATTGGAGAATTACAATTAGCATGTTTTTGTGAATTTAATCATCCAATTGGCATTACATTTGGGCTCACTATGAGCCCACATCTCTCCACCATCGAACAGGCTTGGCCCCGGATAAATGCAATTACAAATACAATTAAACTTCTGGGCCAATCCCTAGAGGCCCAACGCAGGCAGTCTCTCATAAGATTAGTCATTCACATGATTAGGCCAAAATTTCAAGGTCCAGGATTAGGGGCTGAGTTATGCATCCTTGGGATTACATTGGGCTAAGTCTTAAAAATTAAATTGTTAGAAGTCAAAACCCTTTAAAAATTATACTAAGAGTATGAGAATTAATTTACAATATGAATTTAGGTTTTCGAGTTAGGTAGGGGGTTCAAATTAAAAGGGTCCTCCCTTTTGTTTGAATTCGGACTTGAACTAGTGGTCCGGATTTATAAATATAAATTAATTTGGCCCTTTTAGAGACAAAACATAAATAGAAAAATCGTAGTTTGCTTTGGTTGGCCTTTAAATAATAAAGTGAGATGAGCCTCTCCAAACAAAAATGCATAAATTGCGAGGCCCTCATTAAATGCTTAATAAAAAATACTTAGAATTCCGGGCATGCCCTTTAGCGAATCTCACGGCCTACCGCAAAGATAATCACTCGTTAGTCGCTTTAGGCGCGTTTTAATAATTTTACCTCCTTAAATATGGGTGTGCATTTCAAGCAACCCAAATCCAAATCCCAAAACGTTGAATAAGAATGTGTCGAGGATCCGAGTGCATTTTATGTGACGTGATCCAAAAATACGTTTTTAAACGATGTTCACTTTCGTAAAAATTAACTAAAAGCGGTGAATAATCTTAAAATTGCATTATAGGTTGGAATATGTATACAAATCAGATTTTTAGCCAATTATAATAATTTAAGCGACTGTGCTAGAACTACGGGATCCGGGGGTGCCTAACACCTTCCCTCGGTCAACAGAATTCCTTATTCAGAATTTTGGTTCGCAGACTCCAATTGGGAAATCGACAATTTCCTCGATTTGGGATTTAAGTTAAACCGGTGACTTGGGATACCAAAAGCCAATCCTGTCCCAAGTAGCGACTCTAAAAATAAATAAGTAATACCATTTCGAATAATGTCACTTTAAATAGAAAAACACCCTTATATTTTATCCTTCGGGGTAGATGTGTAAAAAAGGAGGCGTGACATCTATTATGTATAAAAGTAATCAACTCTAACCTACTTTTTGATAGATTTTTGAGATTTCAATATCAATATTCGCATAAAATTGTTACTTCCTATATATCACGCGTTTCTTACGAAATTTGGGGTTCGATATTCCATTCAAGTGCAATTTCCTTGGTAGAAATCATAGCAGTTGCAAAATCCTTCTTATCTATATTTGTTAAAGAAAGAAATCAAACTTTTCACTTTACAGAACTTTTTTTTAAAGTTATACATAGTTTATTAGATGTAACAAAAAATGACGGTTGCTTTACTTGCTTTATGGAAGGGACGCCCCTGGCTCCGCATTGGAACATGTAACTAGCATATCAAAATTGGAATATTTGGTAGAACTCCACTTCAGTACACTACTAGAAATTCGGCAAAAACCAATTAAGAAAAACCGACCAACTTTGGTCGGTTTTTTAAAATATTTTAGTTTTTAAGTTTTTTTACGAAACCGACCAACTTTGGTCGGTTTTCTTTGGCGCAAAAATGCGGGAAACTATTTTTATTCCCGCTAAATTTATTTTTCAAGAAACCGACCAACTTTGGTCGGCAAATTCGGCCGGTCATTTTAAAAAACCGACCAACTTTGGTCGGTGTCACGAGTTAATATTAAAAAAATCGACCAATTGAATGGCCCAAATCTATTCAATTACATCACACATTGTAAATAACATCTCAAGCACCTGATTCTACTATTTAATTTAAAGCTAAAGCGCGAAACTAGGCAAAATGACCAAAATGCCCCCAGTCCAACGTCTCGGAATCGGGTAGATTTTCCATTTTCAGAACCCTCGTACCCTCACGAGTCTAACCATATAAAAATCTCTCAGATCGGAGGTCAAATACTCACTCAAAATTCAATAATTTAGTCTATGAAGTTTGACCCATTTTTCATTCCAAAAATCCGAAAATAAGAAGGAAATCATGATTAGATTAGTGGGTTTTAAGCATAAGAGAGTAGATAATCGTTACCCAATCGTTGCCCTCGTAAACCCTTTGAAATTTCTCCCAAAACCGAGCTCTAGAAGTCAAAATGTGATAAAAATGGTGAACCCTCGAATTTAGGATTAAATGTGTCTGCCTAGACATTTAATGCATCGCGAACGCGGAGGGAGTCTCGCGTTCGCGAAGAAGAAAAATTGAATTTTACAAAAATGCCCTTCACGATCGCGAGAGGCAGAACGTAAACGCTAAGGCCTGGGGTCATGAAGCTACGCGAACGCGGCTGGGCAATGCGAACGCAATGAAGGGAAACGTGAAGCTTCGCGAACGCGATGAAGAAACTGGTCCTCCTCCAGAATTACTCTATGCGATCGCGTGGAGGAGGACGCAAACGTGAACAAGAAGAAGGCCAAAGCTATGCGAACGCGAAGAAGGAAATTCCAGCTGGTCAAGACAAGCCTTCGCGAACGCGAAGGTCATCTCGCGAACGCGACGAAGGCATACGAGAAGCAGCAACATCAGTTCAAAAATAGGAGGAAATGACCCGTTGAGCATCTGAAACACACCCGAGGCCCTCGGAAACTCAACTAAACTTACAGACATATCCCATAACCTCATTCAAACTTGTACCAATCCTTAAACCACCTACAACAATGTCAAAAACTCGAATAAATCAATGATTTGAGCCTAAGAACTTTAAATTTCATCAAAATACGCTTTCGATCAAAAACCTAACCAAAACACGTCCGAATGACCTGAAAATTTGCGCACACATCCCAAATGACATGACGAAGTATTTCAACTTCCGAAATTCCATTCTGGCCCTCGGATCAAAAACTCACTATCGGACCAGAAACTTCCAACATTCAAACTTCGGCATTTCATGCCTAAATTAGCTACGGACCTCCAAAATACATTCCGAACATGCACCCAACTCCAAAATCACCTAACGGAGCTAACGGAACAAACTGATTTCCATTCGCACTGTTTTTGACTACGGACCACTTTCCAATACTTAAGCTCTCATTTAGGGACTAAGTATCCCAAAGCTGTCTGAAACCCCACACCGAACGTCCCGACAAACTAAAATAGTAGAAATGAACTTAGGGGAAGCATTTAATAGGGGATCGAGGCATGAATTTTAAAAATGACCGGTTGGGTCGTTACATCCTCCCACACATAAAGATTCGTTCGTCCTCGAACGAGCATAGAGAACAAACCTGAAGTCCTCAAGTCACTGAGTGTGCACTTTAAACATACACCCGCGGGTGATCCCACGTCACCCCAATCCAATTAAGCCTGACGACACCATCTCAACTGAAATTTAACCTTTCTAGCAATACCAATAGGCCTTCAAGCCAGAATTCTCACCTTCCATCTGTTTCCAAAAGGCCCAATCCTAAATCTATATCCGGTATCAGTCTCAAACAGCTATTTCAATACAAGCCAACATGCACAGAGTATAACCACACAACATGACACATTACACATAGGCCCACAAGAACATTCCTGATAGCAATACTTGCCCGAGATCAAATCTGTACCGGCCATAAGCCTCATATTCAATAAGAACTCTTTTCAAACCTCTACAACACTGGCGATGATACAATAACCACGAAAATCGCATAAAAACAGCCAAATAACCAAATCTCAGCCAACACCAATGGGTACACACCCCACAAGCTAAAACTCAAGAAGCATAGAACGGAAATGACTGAATATGAGAAAGGAAACACATAAGGGAACTAACAAACAAATCAGACTAGCACAAATTCTTCTAAAACACAAATCGACAAAAAATATCTAACAAGAAGGAATGAAAGCATATAAAAGACTCACAAGGATCTTATACTGATATAACCCTCACTGCAGTACACAACCCGGTCTCAACATATCAAACCACCTAAAATAACGAGGGTCCCGCACTCATCATTGAATCACAAGTAGGGCACATATCAACACATCTAGAGACTCTCACTAGATCAATTCCGTCTACAATTACAACACAGGCTGGGTCCCATACCGGTGGAGCATAGAAATCACAGCTCGTAACCAAGAATACTCAGAGATCACATCAAACCTACAAAAACAGACAACCTGAATTTACTACTAGCCTCATAACCCTCGACAACAGCTAGAAATGGATTATAGTCACAGCTATCACTCATAAAACCTACCAACGGGATAATTACATAAATAGAGTGCAAATCATGGAATGCACCCATAATTGGAATCAACAAATAAGGGAACTCACCCCGATAAGCAGAACTGTGATGAACTACAGATAGTGCCCCTCTATAACAAACCGAATCCGTACCTGAATGACATTCAACTATCGCACCGGCCTCAAGCCTACTATATGAGACACATCAACGAGCCGGGTCTCCCCCTCTTGGGCGCCCTCTACCTGCCTGAATACCTCGCTGGAACACACCGGTCCGAAGTCTGGGACAATCACTCTTCACGTGGCTAGTATCTCCACACTCAAAGCACCCTCTCTGCTGATGAGGCGGTGGGAACTGTGCGATACGGGTACTCCGAGACCCATGAACACCTGAGTCACCATGCAAAGCCTGAAGCGCAAACTGAACTGACTGAGCCAAAAAACCACTACCATGACGCACCCTGCCTCCAAAATGAGGACCAGTATATCTCACCGGTCTACGAGGCCTCCTCGCCTCCTCAAGCTCTCTCTCTTGATCTCGTCTGCTCTCTCTCTCATGACCCTGTCTGCCCTTTCTCTCTCTAGCATGCATACCCTCTATCCTCCTAGCAATGTTCACCACCTTCTGATATGGAATATCCATCTCCAACTCACGTGCCATGCTGGACCTGATGCTAGGAATAAGCCCATCAATAAACCGGCGAACCTTCTCGCGAACAGTAGAAACCAAGGCTGAAGCATGTCTAGCTAAACTGGTGTAACAGACGGCATACTCTGAGACGGTCATAGCTCCCTGTCGCAAATGCTCAAACTCCGTGCGCCATGCATCCCTGAGGTTCTGAGGAACAAACTCTCTTAGGAACATATTTGAAACTGGGTCCAAGTCAGTGAAGCTGCCTCGTTTGGGTTGTCTAACTCGTAGCTGCACCACCAATCATAGGCGGCTCCTCGAAGCTGGAAAGTAGTGAAAGAAACCCCGCTCGATCCAAAGATACCCATAGTACGGAGAATGCGATAACACTCGTCAAGAAACCCCAAGGCATCATCTGATGCAAATCCACTGAATATCGGAGGATCATACTTCTTGAACCTCTCTAGCCTCATCTACTCATGCTCGGAAGCCGTTGCCATGCCCTCGGGCTGAACTGGTGTTGCAGGCAGTGTAGGAATAATCTCAAGGACCTGCTCAACATGTGCTCGCTGCTCAGGAGTACGGGTGGCGGGAGTCTGTGCTCCTCCCACGGCTTGGGATGTGGCTCCAACAAGGGGAAGCAATCCTGCCTGAGCCAAAGTAGTGTACATACTCATGAACAGTGCCAAAATCTCCTGAAGGCCTGGAGTAGTAGTGGCAGTAGGTATGTTAGGTGACTGGACTCCGGCTGGATCTGCTGGTGGTACCTCAGCGGCAGTTCGTGCAGGTGCTCTCGCTGCACCGCGTGCGCATCCTTGACCTCTACCCCTGCCTCGACCTCCGACAGCTGCAGTAGGGGGTGCGGGTGCCTGATCACATCGGGTAGTATGTGTCCTCACCATCTGTGAGAGAGTAGAAGTCAGAGGTTTATGATTATGAATGTCAAAATCTCGCACGACAGGAGAATCAATTGAAGTGGAATTTTTCTAACGGTTACATAAACTCTCGTAGATAAGTACAGACGTCTCTGTACCGATCCACAAAACTTTAATAAACCGGCTTGTGATTCGTGACTCCTATGAACCTAGAGCTCTGATACCAACTTGTCACGGCCCCAGTTCGCCCTCCGTGAACATGTCGTGATGACACCTAGTTCCTACGATAGGTAAGCCTAACAATGCGGAAAATAAACCATAAATTGCGGAAGAATAATTTAAAACTAATTTAGTAAATTTAAACCTGTATTTAGGGTGCCACTCGGCACATACAATAACAACTCTCGAAGCTAACAAAAGTTTCCAAAACCCGGAATCTCACAAATCACAAGCTAAGGGATACATAAAAGGCTCTGACTCAAGAATATCTATACAAAGGAGAAATACTCAAAGAGCTATACTTATTACAGAAAACTGAAGAGGGACTCCTTTGTCTACAGACGTAGCAGATATACCTCGAAGTCTCTACCGATACACCTCCTTCCAAGGCTGACAGAACTGAGTGGGGGTACCTGTATCTACACAACAAAAATGTGCAGAAGAGTAGCATGAGAACACCATGGCGGTGCCTAGTAATTACCAAGACTAACCTTGATGAAGTAGTACGAGGAGCAGTCAAGGCACCTACCGGTAAAATAAACAGTATACTTATAGGAATAAAGGAACCGATATATATAAATATGTAAAGACTGCATGAATGATTAAAAATTGCTACAATTCACAGCAAGGGAAAAAGGACAACATGTAACAACAAGAATATAATAAATGATGATACGAAATGACGGCAGAATCATAATCCAAATCCTAAGGTCACAACAGAGCAAGGGAAATAGTCAATAATTCATATCCTACAATGATGATCACACAAGGTCTTACTCAACTCTTTCCACAAATTTACCAAAATCTCAGACAAATCACAACTCACGAAACCCAACATCTAAAATCTAACACTTGGCATCCTGTGCCCTATCAATCTCACGGTCGTACTGACAACTAACTGGCTAACTAGGGCCACTCTCACCTATATAATGGATAAACGGAGGCTTACCTCCACCCTTAGCAAAATCGGAAGAATTCACTTCTAATGGGGATGTCCAACTACGTGTATACTTGTGCAATTGTTTTTAACAAGAATTCTACTACTAGTAAACATGAAAAGGAGAATGGACCGCACGTACGATGTTTCCTCACAACTTCCAAGTGATAAAGCTCGTACAAGTAAGCAAATCCCACAATCACAATATCAATAAGATAGAAGTACCTCCACATGTCGTCATAGTTCTTTACAATCAATCCCTGACATAGCCCACCTTATTTCGCCACGTGTGAAAATAATAATATAATAAGCACCGCCTTATTTTGCCACACGTGCATCACAATGTTCCCACCTTTTTCCGCCATATGCGCAACCCACATATAAGAATATATCATATCCCGCCTTATTACACCGAATGTGCAACACATCAGTAGCAATAATAACATATCAAAGACCTCGTACAACCCTTCAAAAATAACTGTACGGCAGAGACCTCGTGCATCACAGTACCAACAGTCGCACGACAGAAACCTCGTGCATCACAGTATCAACAACTGTACGGGAGAAACCTCGTACATCACAGTCTCAAGTACAACACAACAAATGACAATATGTACATGAACAAAGCAAGAGAATCAACTCAAGTACTTTCGTTCACCAAAAGACGGTACAACTAACTCACAAGGGATAACCAATAACTACCTAGTATAGTCCCACAAAGTGGGGTCTGGGGAGGGTAATATGTAGACAAGCCTTATCCCTACCCGAAAGGGCAGAAAGGCTGTTTCTAATTGACCCTCGGCTCAGGGACGGAAAGGAAAAACAAAAACCATAACAAAAACACAAACAAAAGAGCATTAGTAAGTGCAGTAGAAATCATGTTAATAATTATCTAAACATAAGAACCATAAATAAAATGGCATGCAATAATATCAAACAGTAACTACGATAAATAACTACCATAAGAGGACACAATCCAATACATGAATCATCTATGGAGAGCCCTACCAAGCCCTACCCAACCCCGGGAAAGGAGTACGAAAATTCTCGAAACCCCTATCCTACAGCCCTGATACTAGACCTCCAGACTTTCCTATCAAGGGCCATGTCCTCGGAAATACGCATACCAGCCATGTCCTGCCCAATCACCTCTCCCCAATGCCTCTTAGGCCTCCCTCTGCCTCGTCTCACGCCGACCACCTCCAGCCGCTCACAACTCCTCACCGGGGCATCAGGGCTTCTCCTCCGCACATGCCCGAACCACGTGAGCCTTGCTTGTCGCATCTTCTCATCCACTGGGGCCACCCCCACCTTCTCTCGAATAACTTCATTCTTAATCTTATCTAACCTAGTGAGCCCGCACATCCACCTGAGCATTCTCATCCCTGCAACCTTCATCCTCTGAACATGAGAGTTCTTCACCGGCCAGCACTCCGCCCCATACAATATGGAAGGTCTAACCACAGCTCTATAAAACTTTCCCTTGAGTTTCTGTGGTACTTTCTTGTCGCACAGGACTCCTGATGCAAGCCTCCACTTCGACCACCCCACTCCTATACGATGAGTGACATCCCCGTCTATCTCTCTGTCCCCCTGAATCACCGACCCAAGATATCTAAAACTGTCCCTCTTGGCGATGACCTGAGATCCAATCTTCACGTCCCTGCCTACTTTGCTCGGCTCGGCGCTAAACTTGCACTCCAGGTATTCTGTCTTAGACCTGCTTAGTTTAAAACCCTTAGACTCGAGGCTCTGTCTCCATACCTCTAGCCTCTCGTTAACACCGACCCTCATCTCGTCTATCAAGACTATGTCATCAGCAAATAGCATACACCAAGGCACATCCCCTTGAATATGTCAGGTTAAAGCATCCATCACCAAGGCAAACAAGAGAGGGCTAAGCGCCGATCCTTGATGGAGTCCCACAACCACCGGTAAATGGTCTGAGTCGCCACCCACTGTCCTAAACCTAGTCTTATCTCCATCGTACATGTACTTGATTACTCTGATGTAGGCTTCCGGCACGCTCTTCGCCTCCAGGCACCTTCATAGCACCTCCCTAGGGACCTTGTCGTACGCCTTCTCCAAGTCTATAAACACCACGTGCAGGTCCTTCTTCTTATCCATGAACTGTTCCACCAATCTCTTGACAATGTGGATAGCTTCTGTAGTGGAGCGACCCGGCATGAAACCAAACTGGTTCACACATATAGATATCATCTCCCTCACCCTCACCTCGATCACCCGCTCCAAGACCTTCATGGTGTGACTTATTAATTTGATACCCATATAGTTGTTGCAGCACTGGATATCCCCTTTGTTCTTGTACAAGGGCACCACTGTACTCTACCTCCACTCCTCCGGCATCCTTTTGGTCCTAAAGATCGTATTGAACAACCTGGAGAGCCACTCCACTCCTGACCTACCCATGCATTTCCAAAACTCTACCAGAATTTTGTCTAGCCCGGTCGCTCGACCCCTACTCATCCTATGCAAAGCCCCCACAACCTCTTCCACCCTAATGCGCCTACAGTACCCAAGGTCTCTATGACGATATGCCCGCCACCTCTGCTTGATTTGAGACTCCCCCATCAGAACTCTGCTATCCTCGTCCTTGATGCACCTAACTTGGTCGAGATCCCGCGCCTTTCTCTCACTTAATTTAGCTAACCGTAATAACTTCTTGTCCCCACCTTTCTCCCCCAATTCCTCGTACATGCGACCAAACGCCGCATTTTTAGCTTCCATGACCGCCACCTT
This sequence comes from Nicotiana glauca, assembly GCA_026770625.1. Lineage (NCBI taxonomy): Eukaryota > Viridiplantae > Streptophyta > Magnoliopsida > Solanales > Solanaceae > Nicotiana > Nicotiana glauca. The sequence goes on from MU772316.1 coordinate 28,808, forward strand.
TGCTTCCTTCCTCTCCACCTTGTAGATCTCCCTGTTCACTCTCCTTTTTTCCTTGCTTATGCTCCCTGCCAACTTAGCAAACGCCGCCTTCTTCACCTCCACTTTTCCTTGGACTACATCATTCCACCACCAGTTACCTTGACGTCTGCCTGAATAGCCCTTGGCTATCCCGAGCACATCCCGCGCTACCTCCCTAACCAAGTTCGCCGTCTCTAACCACATTGCGTCTGCTTCCCCAGAACTTCTCCAAGCTCCGCCATCAACTAACCTCCTCTCCAACTCCTGGACTTTCTCCTTAGTCAAAGCACCCCATCTAATCCGCGGTCGTCCTCGAGCACCCCTCATCTTCCTCTTTACCCAGAGACCGACATCCATCACTAGGAGTCTATGAAGAGTCGAAAGGGACTCTCCCGAAATAACCTTGCAGTCTTTGCCGCCAAACTTTTGAAGGTGACCAAATGCTCTTCCTTCTTCTAAAATGTCGAGTTCGCAATCAGAAGCTCGGAAGCCCTGGCGAAGTCAAGCAGCGACGTACCTCCTCCGTTCCTAACCCCAAGGCCAAAGCCACCGTGCACCCCACCATAACCACAAGCAACCGCCCCAATATAACCATTAAAGTCCCCTCCAATAACTAACTTCTCGGATTGGGGAATACTACTCACCAACTCGTCCAAGCCCTCCCAAAAGCGCCTCTTAACCTCCTCATATAAGCTCGCTTGTGGTGCGTAAGCGCTGATGACGCTGAGGACGCAACCCCCAATAACCAACTTAATAGACATTAACCTATCATTCATTCGCCTAACCTCAACCACGGACTCCCTTAGATCCCTATCCACCAATATTCCCACTCCATTCTTACCCCTCACGACCCCAGAATACCACAACTTAAACTCGTCTGCATTCCTCACCTTCGATCCTTTCCACCTAGTCTCCTGAACACAGGCTATGTTGACCTTCCTCTTCCGAAGAATCTTCGCCAACTCAATGGACTTACCCGTCAGAGTGCCTATGTTCCACTACCCGATACTTAATCTATGAGCGTCTGCTACCTTCTTCCCACCCTTGCCTCCCGCCCTACCCGCAGAGCCGCTCCCTGCCCCCTACTCACCCCTGCCACTACCCCCACCCCCCAAGGACATGACCTTACACTACCATTCCCCGCTGCGGCCACTATCCCTCTAACCGACTACGGAGAACAGTGGCACCTGCACGTATTATAGCGGAATGCGCAAAAGGATGCAAGCTAGGTAGTGACAGAGTAAACCACACAGGATGCTTATCTAGAAAACGTAAAAGGGTGTACAAAGTAAACAAGAGGTCGGGAGGTGCCAATTACCGGTGGAAAAACCTGGAAGAATGCTTTGATTCGCCCGATATCAAATACCGCCAGCTCCCGCACGTTTCGGCCGGTGTTGCATTGCTCTTCACGTCCAAACTCCGCAAGCTCGCCTCGTCAGCCGCGACTAGTACCTGAAAATCAGACACATAACAAACCCCACAAAAATGAGGGGGGCTTCCTAGCTCGAGAAAGAGGAGGGGTTGCCTGAAAATCACATAAAAAGGGGGTGGGGT